>JAADXK010000658.1:0-18004 GCA_023337805.1 Globisporangium barbulae | reverse complement strand
TGCCGCTGGAAATGGCCTCGACAGCCTCAGCGAGCGCCTCATCCGTGTACTGGCGTCTTCTTGGCATGATGCCGTGCTTTGAATGGCACTCGTGTCTTGAAAGCGCGCCAAAATAATAAAAAAAGACAGTGAAAGAGCCAGTGGCTCTCTTGGCTAATTTTAACCAATCAATTACTCCTATTCTATGATTTGGATTTTTATTGGCTATAAAACAAACATCTACTAAACTGAGCGGTTTCTACTAAACTGAGCGTTCACGTTAATCAAGTTGTTTGGTTCCTTCTTTTGCAATGCGACCGTTGAAATCTCGCTGGTGTCGATAAGTCGAATTGATTTGACACACGTCGAAACCTATTTGAAAACCGGTAGTTTATGCGCACGTCGCAATCATGCTGCTCTCACTATCGAATCAATTTTGGCACTTGTCGAAAGTTTGCTGAGCATTACTGTAGCGCGTTTGTTTTTGTCACACAGACTGCTCTTAGTTGGGTTATTTGCTGTTGCATTTGAGTATCAGACAATTCCAAGCCAATTTGCACATGTCGGAGGTCGCTTTTGATTGGCCGAAATGAACCTTGTCAAATTTCGGCCAATCATACATATTGCTTCAAATAGAGCTTCGTCGTTTTCTAAATATGTCATTCGTACTTTAACGGAGATACACAAGCAACCATCACTCTAGTTCAATTCGTACTTTAGTGGATGAGACAGGCAACACCCGCATTCGTACTTTGGCGGGCGAGACAGGGGGCTGGCGCGCGCGGGGCGGGTGGAGTCCAAGAAGCACTGCAGGCAAACGCAATGGTCGGCATGGCGGGTGCGGCGCTGCGGCGCGCGGCGGACGTGTACGAGTGGCTCGCGCGGCGCCAGCGCGAAGAAGTGGGTGTGGAGAGCGTCATGGATGCAATCCGCTCTGCATGCGGCTCAGTGCCCCTCGGCGGTAGCGACGGGAGCCGCGAGGCGGCATTGAAGACCGAACGTAATGATGACGAGGAAAGTGCGTTCTGGCAGATCGTGCTCACGTGCTGCGACTTACCGGCATCGGCAAGCGTGAAGCAGCGCAAGTCGGCGCTGCAGGAGCTGACAAAGACGCTCGAGAAGACCAAGCGACTGAAGACGCGCGGAGGCGACAAGGGCTGCAGCTTTACGTGGCAAGCGGTCGCGGCGATCCGAGACCAGTACTACGCGGAGCGCAAGGCCTTTTTCTTGGTGCGCATCGAGCTGCTTCGGATCGTGCTGTTCGTTGAGCCGGAAGAGCATCCAAACTTCGACGTCGTGGAAGAGATTGTGGACGAGCTGCTGAAAGAAGGATTGCTGGACGCGCTCTTTGACGAGTTCACCGGACGGCAGCAGTCGGTCGCGAATCGTCCAAACTTCTTCGATTTGCCGGGTCAGTTGGCAAATGTATCGTACCACCACCACCAAGCGCTGCAGGTATGGGAAGTGCAGTATCTCGAAGAAGAAGCGCTGCTGCGTCAACTGCTGTTGCTGACGCTCTATCTCTCGAAAGAAAGAGTGGATTTCCGAAAGGCGATCCAGACGACAAAGGCATTCCACGTACGTACTTGCGCTGCAGTCATCTTCTCTCATCTCAGCGCTCGCTATGCTAACTTTGCTGCTGTGGCTGGCTTTGTGTCTATGGCAGCAATGGGATGCCTGCATCGTTCCTGATGTTTTCAGTTCAAGCATCCTGGCTCTCCCTCGAGCCCGCGAACGCGTGAACGAGGCGAGTGAGCTTGGAGTCATGGTGTCAATTCGGATGCTTCATCAAGTGAGTCTACTTCCACTGAGCACGCAGCTGTGGGACGAGGTTTTCGAGTTGAGCCGGACGTTCTTCGCGAGAAATGACATCAGCGATCAGGAGGAGAACCAAGTGCCCGAATCGACTCAAGGAATTCTTTCCCTTGCCTGGGCGTCGTTGCTGGCTCATCAGTATCAACAGCACAATTCAACGGTGCCCGACAAGGATCAACTCAAGCACGTGCTGCAAGAGTCCCTCGCTGCTGCGGAAAGGATGCACAGCTTCTACCACTTGAACAACTTGCTCCGGGCATTGGCGTTTGGAGACACCAGTCAAGACGGAGACCACTTTTACACGTTTTTGCAGCCACTTGCCGTCGATACCAATCCGGTGTGGCAACTACCGTCTGTATCCAGTCTCCGTGCGACGTCAAAGAAGTTCCGAAAGGAACGTCAGAATTCCAGTGCCAAGGGCTACCAAGTCGCAATTTATCAGCATGTCGGAGCCGACTTCTTGGACGACGTCATCGTTTCCCTCGGGTACCTGGACAATGCAGCGAACCTCCACCAGCTCAACGCAATGGTCAAGCTGGTGAGTCCAGTCTTGTCGAATCCGAAGGTTGCGGAGCAGTCGTTTCTCAGTGAGAGTAGCAAGCGGAGCACTTCAGGCAACGGACTTGCAGCGCTGATCCAGAAATCGAAGGAGCTGTTGCCGCAGAGTCTTCTACCGTGTATTCGGCTCTGCACTGCTCTGTGCTCCAATCTCGAGGTATCATCACCATCACCAGTTCTTCGACAAGTGCTGAAAGATTTCGGAAAGCAGAGAGCTACTGAGAAAAGAAGCTTGGTGTCGCTTCATCTCCTCCCTCCAGAAGAATACCTGGACTCGTCTGCGGAGAACGGTAAAGTGACGTGCAAGCGCTCGTTCTATTACGAAGACGACCAACTCACGATTCCTGAGGGCACCGTTGGCCAGATCGCTGAATCTTCGGCCGACTCAAAGTACGTGCAGTGGGACCTTGACCACTCGGACCAGCAAAGAATCGGGCTGTCGCTCTGGGATCTTATATTTGAAACGATGGAGAGCTTCGTCGCGCAAGTGCAAAGTTACACTTTTCTTCAGGCAAAAGAATCGGACGATTTGGAGATCCTTACGAGCTTCTTCGAGTGGATTGTTCAAGCAAGCCGCCAAGCAGAGAGAGGAGGTCCGTCCGTCATTGAAGAGATCGGTTGCCGCTGGACAGAAGCCAGGCTACGAAAGTGGTGGCTGGATCGTCATCTTCCATCCCCGCAAGATGTGCTGCCTCTGTTGTTCAGTCAGCAAGTGTCGCTCACTGCTCTTCAAGATGCATCCCGCGAAGATCTTGTTGCATGGGGAGTTCGTGATCGCTACATCAGGGAGCAAGTCCTCGCTCAGTTGACACCAAGTGCGTCACTCAACCTGCCAAGTAGAGGTCGCAAATCATTTGAGAGAAGTAGTGCGCAGTTCGAATCTGATGGCTTTGCCCATCTAATTCGTCTGCTGTTCGGCTTCCTTGACAGTTTCCTCCATGATCGGTATGCAGAGGAAGATGCGACTTGGTCTTCGAAGCAGTTCCACTTCGTATCGGCGGTTCTCGGCGCTTTGAGCGCCCTTACTTCTTTGGACTCCTGCTTGGACATCATCATCGAAGAACTCGGAGGCGGCACTGAAGAGTGCGTGAACTTGATTCTAAAGAGTTCCCGAAAGCTGTTCGAGTATCACGAGCGCGTCAGTGGCGATTATCCCGTGGTGCTTTCGACGCTTGAGATCGTGATGAACTTAGTGCGCTGGTTCCTATCTCGTGAAGCCCGGACTGTTGATCAAGGTGTTTCGGCTCATGACTATGGCTGTCGTGACTTTGTGACCGCGGAGCGGAACTGGTTCGTTGGCGCTGTCGAGTTTGCTATCGAGATCTTATCGACGCATGAGAGCTGGAAGTTTTCGGGCATCGCTTCGAAGTGGGAGCTGACCGACCGTTGCTTTCGCGTGATTTTCGCGTTGCTGTCTGCCAAGTTCGTCCCAGAGGAGAACTCAATGCTGCAAGGTCTCCAGGTAGCGCTGAGGAAGACCATGGTGACGGATGTGACGTTGGTGATGAAGCTTTTGCGATCAACGTGCGGAATTGCGTCAATTCGCCAACATCAGCTCAAGAACTGGAACAGCATGAACGCAAGCGACATCAACCTGGACGGAGAAGATTTCATTTTCCCGCAAACGCTGACCCGAAGCTCTTCTTCAAATTCATCGGCCAAGGACGAAGAAGATCTGTACCCTCTCTCATTCGAGTGTGAGATGAATTCGCCCGTCGAGCTGGAGAGACTGGAGTCACTCGCCATCACCTCGCTGCGGCTGATTGATCTTCTCATCACCTCAAACGACTTGAGCACCGTTGCTGACTCGAATGCGTCGGCGCTCTTCCTTTTGACTTCGATTGATAATGGCGGTCCGAAAGCAAGGAAGTCGCTCAATCTGGTCACTCTCTGCGGCGGCTATCTGGGATATCCCGTCCAGAAGCGACGAGAAGTTGTCTTTTGGAGTCTCAAGATTCTCAAACAGGCGTCGGTGTTTTTGGAGCGAAGTGGCACGTCCGTGCTTGACGCATCAAGTCATTCTCTGGCTGCGCTGTTCCAAGGAAAGAAGGACATGGACTTGATCCGAGATGCCATGCTGCGACTGCTGAGATCGTCGTTGGATGAAATTATGGTCGGGAAGGAGCTTCTCGCGTTCCTGACAACTTGCTTGGAGCACCAACCTGGCTTCCTCGCGTACGTGCTCTTCGACGTGGAAGGCGGCTCTGAAAGCGACAAGAAGCCCGTGAAGACGCAACGTCTGGTAGCCTTCATTGAGCGCTTCCTTGTCGCCTCCGAGCAGCTGATGGAGGAGTCTACGGAATTGTTCTGCGAGGTGCTGAACTTTTTGCTGCAAGCCTGGAAGGGTGCGACACGACACAACCTGGCGGTTCATCTGCAAATCGTCGACGGCCTTCGATCATCGACGAACTTCTGGAAGAATCTGACTCGAGCTCTCAAGATCCGGATGTCGTTGGAGCACGATGATGACCATGTTGCAATGGACATGGGTCTCACTGGTGGCGACGAACGCAGTCTCGCACACGCGTACATCGGTCGATCCAGTCCGTACGGCTACTTGGCTCGTGGATACATCTTGCAAATCGTGGCATACGAGTGGCATTACAAAGGTTCCAAGGTAGCCGATCACCCATTGACTCAGGTGCTGGAGACTTTCCGCACAGAAGGGCTTTATTCGCACTGGTTGCGCACATTTACTCGCCTGGATTACTCCCCGTCGCGCTTCGCTCAAGTGTGCAGCTACGTCCAACACTATTCCAAGCAAGATCAAGACATCATCACGGAGTTTGATGCACGCGCTGATGTTCCATCCTACCAAGAAGGTCTCATCTGTGACACCTCTGTTCTCCAGTGGCAGCTCAAGCTCGGCATCGGCAACGGACAAGGGGTCGGCAGTGCTGTTCTCAAGCGAGCGAAGTGGTGCAACTTGCAAAGTGCCTATGTGCAAGCGCAGTGCTTTTCACTGGGCAGATGGAAGGTGTTCATGGAGCTATGCTGCTTCCAGCCTGGAGACTCAACGGAAGGAAGCTTCGGCTCTTCACAAGAACCAGCAGCCAGCGAGTCTTCTCAGCCTCCAGCCGTCAATCGCTTCAAGAGGAAGGAATCCATGATTTCGTCCCCTCCTCGCCTCAGCACGAAGCGAGCAGTGCCTCCGTCCCCATTGGATCTCGATGTGGGTGCCAAAACTTCGGGCTTCTCTGGGGACAGAACTTCGTTTGGCATGATTCAGGTGTTGTCCGACATCATCTTCGCTCGACAGAAAGGAGAGGGCGATTCTTCGTTGGACCTCTTTGGACTCGAGCATCTTCACCACATTGTGGAGCTTCTCGTCTCGATGCTTCACCACCAGCTTTGCCTGGTTGTTCAGAAGACTCGCGACCCAAAGTTTTCCCAGACGCGTCAGCGAGACCAAGTTGCTGAATCTCGACTGACGGTGCAGAAGAGTTTCGGCCTGTTGCGCCTGGTGGAGAAGTCGACCCAAAACGTGGAGCTCTCGATTGAAAAGATCAAGGGTGATCTTGGCATGGACACACCGATGAGCTCTGCGGGAGAACGTAGCGGCAATTACTCGTTCTGGAGCCGCCTGGCAGGTGATTTCATCACGAAAGTTGACGCAGTCGGGGCTCGCCTGCGTACTTCGTTGCTTACGGCGTCGTTGCTGTTGGTTCGTCACATCGTGACGGTTCGCAGCGATGAATCAAAACTTGGACGCTCAGGCGTGCGCAGCAGTGAAGGAACCGCCGACCCACAGGAAAGCGCCATTCTGCAAGTGAAGCTGGTGCACCACTGCATGAACTCGATCAAGCTGTGCGACCAGCAGGGCGATAGCCCGGCTCTGCGCGACCTCTTTCAAGTGAGCTGGAGTCTGTTCTACGAGATCCTGGACGGGTTCGTGCACACGACGACGGCGACGCACGACCGCCGAATGCGACTCGATGACTTCGTGACGCTTCGGCCGCTGATCACGCTCTTAGAGCACGAGCAGATTGGACTTGCCGCGCTTTTCGACATCCTAATCCAGCGATTCCGAGCGAAGAAGATAAGTGTGGACGGTGCTGTGAAAGTGAAGCAAGAGCAGGCGCTGAACGTATTGACGGGTTTGACGGCCGTGGTCTGGAATGTGCGGAACCACGACATGTGCCGCCGCGTGTTCGTGGACGGCACAGGCGTTCGCCTTCTTCCGCTGTTGGCTACGCAACTGATCCCGCTGCTGCGTGCGGAAACGGAGCAAGAGGAAGCAGCAGCTGGTGGCGCTGGGCTTCATGGGTATGCGCTTGGCGAAGACGGCGCTCTGGAGCGCTCGATTGCGCACCAGATGTGGTGCTCGCTCTTGTGCTTTGCTGCGGGGTTGCTCAAGCTGCTTCCAGCCGACCAACCGCCTTTGCGTTTCGAGGATGCGAATGGGAACAACGGTGTGTGGGAGTTCTTCACTCGGAGCGAGGATCTCATGCTGTCTGCTCTCCACCCGCAGACTCGCTTGACGCGCGCGCGAGTGGAAGAGCAGGAGTCAATTTTCCGCTTCCTGAACGCTGTGAGCGGTGTGGAAGCTCAGAAGAAGCAATGGAAGCAGGGGCTGCCGAGGAACTTTGCGCTGCTGATGGAGCAGAGTCGGCTGCTGCTGCGTCGCGCGTGCGTTCTCCTCGGCAGTTCATTGTCAGAGACGAAGAAGTTGCAGCACAAGAAGAGCGCTGTTGTTGCGGGCAAGAGACAGTCGGTGGTGATTGGGCTTGCGATGTCGCCACGGGTGTCAACGTCGTCATCATCGATCTCGTCGTTCTCGTTCTCCCATCAGACGCTGCTGCACGAGCACCTGCAGGCTGTGCAACCTGACGAGAAGCGCCACTTGACAGACTTCTACCGATCCATGGAGAGCGAACTGGCCGAGACCGTGCGCCAGGCAAGCTCGCTGCTGCTCAAGTGGACGGCTGGGCTCACTGCGGGCGACTCGGTGGTGGTCGTGGACGGCGTGCGCCTGATCGACCAGGAGCAGCTGCTGCCGCTGCTGACGTTCACGCCGCCGAGCCAGGCCACGAGCATGAGCTGCGAGCCGTGCCTGGGCCACCTGTGCGTCGCAATGGACTTTCTGGTAGACCAGTTGGAGCGAGAGGGGGACCGTGAGGACAAAGAGAAGAAATCTCAAACAGCAGCGTTGGCAAGCACTGTGAACGTGTGCGGCCTGCTGTTCCTCAAGACATATCTGCTGCACGTGGAGCAGTTCGAGTACCCGAAGGGCGATGCGGACGAGATGAAGGACTTCTTCCAGCGCCTGAACGCGCGTGTGGGCAAACTGGAGACGCAGGTTGACCAGAAGCTCTTCCAAGTCATCGAGCAGGTGTGTATGTGTGCTTTACAAAATGCATTGCTTTGGGGAAAGCGAACTAACTACTTACCTTTGTTTCCTACGGGATCTTTGCAGGTCATCAAGCCATAGGGTCACGTACAGATTCTATCAGCCTATAGGTGCAATCGATCGCGGGCAGCAGCGTAAAGAGTCGGAAACAAAGTCACCTTCGCTTTGCATACACCTTGGCACATGCGTTCATCCTGCTCGCGTCGTCACTATGACCGACAGAAAGCTTTAGCAACATACATACCCAGCAACAGCAACAGTTCCAAAGAGTGAGATCTCAATACGCTACCAGTTCTGAAACGGATGAAGTTTCAAGCCGACGCGTCACTTCATTCCCGGTATCCCTCACTCACAACATTCACGCTTAAAGCGCACGACACCGACGGCAGAACGCAAAACAGGAATGACGAGCGCTGTAGCTGGGAACCAGCGAGGCGCGGTAGATGACGAAGTCGCCCGCAAACTGCGCATCCGCGCAGCGTTCGACATGTTTGACAAGGACAAGAAAGGCTGCGTCATCCAAGAGTGGGTGGTGTCTCATGCCATACTCTCCCTGTGCTTCATCATACCGCGGCCTTCCTGACAAAGTCTCTTTCTGTCAGGGAGGTGAGCACCATCATGCGCTACCTCGGAGCGTACCCCAGCGAGAAGGACATCATCAAGAAGATCCTGCCAGAGGTACGCTAAGCTTCTAACATTCATAGCGCTTAGGCTCCTTAAGCTCAACTGACCATGGATGGATGGGCGGTTGTAGATGCAAGAAGACGAGCCGTCGACCTTCGTCACGTACGACCGCTTCGAGAAGAAGATGCTCGAGGTGCTTTACACGAACGAGTACGAGCCCGACACGGACGAGACGCTGCTCGCCGCCTTCCGGGTACGAAGGAAAGACAATGGCGCTGTTTAGCATAGGTGTGAGGCTAATTGCTGTGATGTGATGTGTTATCGTACGCTCACTCAGGTGATCGACGTTGAGCAGAAAGGTTACATCGAGGCCGACGTGATGCGCGAGCTGCTGATCACGAAAGGCACGCCGTTTCGAGAGAAAGAGATGGAGGGTACGCCACCAAACTAAGTTGTGTCAATGAGCTAGGATGACTTGGTGGGCTAGAAGTTGGTTTGCTAATGACTCTTTTGTGTGACCTGTAGCGTTTTTGAGCGCGGCAAAGGATCCGCAGACCGGTCGAATCTACTACGAGGACTACATCGCGGTGCTCATGCAGGCGCTGGACCCGAAGCGCGGCTAACAACTACTAGCACACAAGCCTGTCAATGAAGATATGAAATACTGCCAATCAAGCACACCCCACAAGCACAGTGGTGGTCTATTCGCTCCAAAGACCGATCATCCGAGTGTGGAGCTTGTGGGAATTCGTTGCAGGAGCTCATCAACTCAGCTTGATCCCGCTTGCACTATTATTCATTGTTGCTCGAGACAACTGTGTCTGCGGACAGTAGGGGCGCGCACGAAGACTGAGATCCGTGAACGATACGACGTATCAGAGCACGATAGGCACACTCGATCACAAAAGATGGTGAACGCGAGAGGGTGAGTGCTGTCTGAGAACGAGGAGCAGGCTATACATAGGCCAGATTATTTCTGACACTCGGCGCACTGCACACATAGCTTCTCAGATCAGATGGTAGAGCACCCAGCAGTATGAGCATCTTCGTGGTGATCTCTCTCTGCCGGCGCTTGAGGCTGCAGCAGGCAGCATGCGCCCAGCCGCGGCTCCGTTCTCGCGGCGTCCGTCGACGCTTGTGAATCAGCGCGACCTGCACCAACTGATCGACGAGTGCAATGTGTCTTTGCAGGCAGATCCCACGTGTCTCCATACGCTCGCGGTGCGCGGTCACGCGTGCATGAAGGCAAAGGTGGGCTTCACTCGTCTATGAGATGCTCGACCAGTTTACAAAGCGATCTCACAATGCTAATGCACTCGTGTGCTAATGGATACATGAACTAGCTCTGGGACTTGGCGATCCGCGATTTCTCGCACATCCTGCACTGCCGGCCCGACGACATCCACGGCCGCTTCAGCCGCGGCATGGCGTTCTTCAAGACTGGGCACATTGAGAGCGCGCACATGGACTTCTCGCGCGTGCTGGAGCTCAACCCGCACCACGTCATGGCGCGCTACGCACGGTACAGAAGCGCTCTGCCTTCATATTTTAAAGTTCTGTTTAGTGACTACGACTGTACTGACGCTGTTGTCTGCTATGATGTACTTGCTATGAAGGGCTGGCTGCTACAACACGGAGGGCGAGTTCCACGAAGCGATTCTCGACTACACGATCGCGCTCGAGCATGACGAGAAGGAGCACGAGAGCGCGTTCAGGATAGAGAAGCTCCACCGTGTCGGCATCAGCACCAGGGCGAGTGCTGAGAAGTCAGGAAGCGTCCGACACCAGCCTGATACGCAACATAACCGTCCTCAACCAGCAGTAGCAGCCTCAGCAGCCCAAAGCCTGGATCAGCAGCAATCGACCACGGCGAGCCATCCAATCTCACACGCCGCAGCTCAAAGCCACGCTCCAGTACTAAATGCTCATGGTGGCATTCATCGAGAGCCAACGATAGAGACCAAGTCCAGTCGACTCACAAAGGCCACCGAAGCGTCGTTACAGCCGCCTCAGAGTGTGCAATCCTTGTCTCCTCTTCAATCCAGCGGCACTGCTCAGCCTCCAAGCCGCGCGCCTCGGCGAATCGTCCAAGTGCGAGTGAATCTGAGCGAGTTCGCCGCCTCGTCTTGTAAAAGCACGAACGAGCCGCCGCTCACAGAGACCACCAGCACGCCTACAATGCTCTCGAATCAACAGCCAGTTGTCCAGAGACAAGCTCCGCCAGCGCAGCAACTCCCTGCAACAATTGCAGCAGCAAGGAGAACTCCTGAACCAGAGACCCGACCATCGCAGCAAGTACAGATCACTCCAGCAGCAAGAATTCCATCAGCAAGCACAACAACGGGTTGTTCAGCCGCTCCTGACGCTCCCCCACTACCCCTGCAAGTGCAACAGCTGCGTCCGCAGCCGCGCGTGATCCGGAAGGTGACGGTCACGTTATGACACGTTGCTCTGGATTAAAAGAAGATAGGGAATGAAAGCTTCACATCAGATCTTAGTGTTGATGTCGATGTCAGCGTGAGAGCAGGGTCAGCCTCTGTAGCGCATGCATAGTTTTGGACGAATCACGGGAGGTCATAGTTCCCTTGCGACTAAACAATGTCCACCTCCGCACAGTACAGTACGCACCTCCAAGGAGCTTAAACGGTCCGTGCTACGTTCTTGATGCGCGATCACACAAACGACCACCACACGCTGGCCGAGGAGATTAGACTCTCATCAAATTTTCGACGCTTGAACCGTGTCAACGATACGAATTTGGACGGACGTCTGATCGATTTCGACGGCTCTTCGGCAGGTCGCTTGAATGTGCGCGGGGATTGGTGCAACCTTGGGGCGACAATCTTCTTTTCCTCGAGTCACTATACCACAGGCAAGACGCCTTCTCTTCTCTTTTGCCTTGCTTATTCGAGGGATTTTGAACTGATTGCTGCCATGGGTTCGCAGCAACTCTTGCACCACACACTACATAGTGATGAACACGTTGTCAAGTGTTTTGCGGTGGAGTTGGTCAAATGCCTCACTCACACAAGCGATAAGCTCATCCAAATTCTTTAGCTGATGCTGGATAGCCTGAATAGAGTTAAAAAATCCTAGGTCTAATATGTTAAGATTGGGAGAGTTTGGCGGTTGGTACTGGAGTCTGATATCCCAGCTGTCGCTTGTGCCAGAGCAACAATCTCCGCGTCCGCTGGAGGGACATGAGCTCGGGCGTTGTCTTGCTGAATGATGATCGGATTCTTCTTCGTTGGCCATTGTTCCTTGATAGCTGGGGGTACATGCGCCAGTAATGCTTGGCGGTAAACCTCCTTGGTCACGTTCACTGCCTTCGTCACCATGGTTCCAGCGGTCGGTTTTGATGAGCGCTCTGCTGGTTCCTTTACAATGAACGGCCAAATCCCCAGCTTACCCGAAAACCACCTATACATTACAGTAATACCAGAAATTTCGACACATGAGCATTACAAACAGACAAAGAAATACTTTCGTGGAAAATGCAAACATACCTCACTTGATGTGTGTTATATCTCGGGCGCGCGACGGCTGCGATGGACATGATCTTGGGTATGCAGCGCTTGCTCTTCACTGCACGCTGGACGTCGTCTCCATTGGTTGTGAGGTAAAAGCGTTTTTCACCTTTGTCAAGTAAAACCACTTTTCATTCACAAAACCCTGTCATACATGCCGTTGAATCGCATCATGACCGGATTCACCATGGATAGCGCAAACTCACACCTCTGCTTCTTGTTCGCGGGCCTCAGGAATGACTTCACTCGACAGTTGCACTTGCGGACAGTTCTGCTCATCAGCAGCCGCATTAGCGTCGTCTTCAGGATCTTTGCGGCAGCAGCAATTGAACACATGGTGCTCCTCTTGCAGAGGGACACCTTCTCGATCGCGGCAGTCATTTCCTCGGCCAAGGCGTAGGGTGCCTCCCACTGTTTTGGTCATGTGAGAGGCTAGGTCGATTGCAGTGTCGGTGCTCTCGAGCCGACGCCGCCAGACGCCTGGATGGTGTGACGGTGGCAGCGGAATAGGTCGGTTGCCTTGACTACGCCACTCTTCAGTACGCCGTCGTGAAGGAAGCTTGACAGCGCGGCGACGACGGCAATGCGCTCGTTCAGGGTCAACTTGGCGCGTTGTGGTGAGTGCGGTGGTAGTGGTGTCGACATGGTGGAATGGAAATGAGTGCCTATTGGTGTGAGCTGCCGCTAAAATTTCTGAGTATCACTCTGAACACAATTTCGATCAACCAATCAATAGATAGAGGTCTCTCGACTTGCATCTTAATGCTAGATTGGCTAAAACCCAATCACAACTTTTATATCAATCTGATTGGTCAAAATGATTTTTTCTCACATTATATTGGATAAAATTAAATACTTGGTTGATGATTGGCGGAAAGTAAAGTCACAGTATCTGTGCTTTGCGATTATGTCACATCGAGTGTGTTTGTGCTCTCACGGCGAAATCTAATTTTACGGAATATTTAAAAGATTATCTTTAAGTTGGCACGCTCCATTCATCTACTGGATACCAGGAACCTTTTCATCTAGAATGAAAATATCACTCGAATTATTTCTGCCTTCCTGCTTCCATAACTTTAAGACCACGACAGATAAAAATACGTGATTGATGCGAGCACTGACACAGCGTTGGCACCCCGTCTTAAAATATTGCAACCTCTCGCAATGGCAGAGAAACTGTTGATGAATTTAAGTTGTGGCCACATTAATGTGGACCAGAGGTAGTACATGATACGAAATTGCATGTGAACGCAAGTTGTAGAAACCATGGAATTTTGGGTTACATCATTTTTCAAAAACATCGGTCACCATCATTCCAAGAATGATTGTACAATTTTCTGTGAGTCAACGTTAAGTAACTTGAACGACGAGTGATGGTCGATGATCACTTCAACTTACCACGGACCACTCCTCAAAAGCATGCTGCCCACCATCACCCGATCGCATGGCGTCAAGCCACTCGCTCACTGCTGGATTCTCAGCATCACTCACCACAGACGAATGGGTATCATGAAGTGGCATCAGACATTCATACGCACGCACCATCAGCCAAAGGGAGTCAACGAAATGGTCAGGAACACCCCAACAGAAGCCAGGATTCTTACACCATTAGTCTTGTCTTAATATTTGACTGGTTATGAAGAGCAAACTGTCAGTTCTTATGAGCTCTTCACAATCGAGAAAAGATATCTTGCCGAAATGTGTATATGTCTCATTGGTTGTGTGCGAGACGTCATGTCTGCCAAGGGATCAGAAAACCAAAGAGCCGGAAAAAGCGACGACAAAAAGTCAGACAAAATACCCCAGTTTTTCGAATTGTATCAATTCACAGAGGTAGACTATATATTCATAGAGGTTTTTCGCTGCAAGGATTTTCTGGTGACAGACGAAAGAAGAAGCTTTTTGTCTTTACGACGTAACGACAGATCTAAACATAAAACGGACAGAATGCTGACTGAGAAATCCCCCACGACGATGGCTGCCAACCCGTTTGGCTCGGCCCTCAAGCTCCTTACGTCCTCAGCCGCAAACTCGATCCCCACTCTGAGTATGCAGCGCGAGTAGGCCACAAGCAGTATGCACAGTATGAAGATCGCAGCACTGCCCTTGGTTTTGCCCAGTCGCTTTGGACAAGAACGCCAGAACATCCAGATTCGGTCCGTCTAAAGGCCATCCACACACACGCGTGCGAAACTGGACGCTTGTACCCGTTTCCAGCTGTCAAGACTGACAGCCGGTGTGGCGGAACAGAAAAGAGATTGCTATCAGCTGCTGCTGCAGGTCTTGCGCTAGGCTCGATGCGCGCAAGTTGGTGTGTGGGCGCCAAACAAGAACAACAGCGTGTCCGTCCGTTCCACTCTTGGCCCCATTCTGCGCTCGTCGCCCTCTCTCTCGCCAAGACGCAAAGAGCCTTTTCTGTTGACTCTGTGACGCCAACAACAACCACGCGCAAGCAAACAAGAAACGGACGAGCAAGCTGACAATTTGCTAGATCCGGGCGAGCAAGCGAATGAGGCCGCAGATCCCACACAGTCATTCACCAATTTTCCGTCAGACGCAAGCAACCAGCAAGCATTGCATTGTTACGCACACACACACAACAACATGGTGAAGGTGACACTCGCGATCGGCATGCTGCTGGGTCTCATTGCGACCAGCGCACACGCGACCAAGATCAACTTTGTGAACAAGTGCACGACGCCCGTGGAGCTCTACCACAGCGAGCGCTTCGAAAAGCTCGAGAAGCTCTCGGACATCACTCCCGGCGCGTCCTTCGCGCGCGACATCTCAGGCACCGCGCACATGTTCCGCCACGGCCTCGACACGGACGCTACCCGTACGTTTCCATCATCCTTGTTTGCTTGCTTGCTCGACTTGCTTTGCATTGCTGCATGCTGACAATGTTATTGTTGTTTGTTGTTGCTTCTCTTGTCAAACACAGTGGTGGAGTTCTCGATGCCGGGTGACAACAAGGCGTGGTACGACATCAGCGTGATCCCGCCCATGCCGGGCCACTGCCGCAGCTTCGAGGACTGCAAGACCGTGACGAACAAGCGCGGCTTCAACGTCCCCGTGACCATCGCGCCCAAGCAGAACGCGAACGCCAAGAGCTGCCGCACGCTCGTGTGCGCGGCCGACGACAAGCAGGCGTGCGCCGACGCGTACCACTTCCCGGATGACGTCAAGACCCACGACTGCCCGGCTAGCACCGAGTTCGATGTCGTCTTCTGTCCGGACGGCACTGGCAGCAGCAACAACGGCGGTGCCTATGCGCCAACGCAAGTACCCACGCAAGCGCCAGCACAAACGCCAGCTGCGACCGTCAAGAACAACAACAAGCAAAAGAACAACAAGGGCAGCAGCAGCGACAACAACTCGCAGTACGGTTTCGGATTGGCGGATGTCAACGGCCAGAACCAGGGCACGGTCAACGCCTACGGTACGTCCGCCCCGGCCCCTTCGGACAACGTCGCGGGCGAGGCGGCCATGCTTGGCAAGGTGCGCGCGTCGTACACGTACCGCGGCAAGCAGGCCGGCAACGTCCCAGGGTCCTACGACCGCGTGACGCAGCTGAGCGGGTGCAAGAAGGAGAAGGTAACGGTCAACAGTCCCGTGGGTCCGTTGAGCGAAGCCGTGTCGCTCGTCTTCCGTGGCCCGATGGACATCTTCAACATCGCGGTCTTCGACGGCTCGGCCAGCAACAACGGCTCGTTCGCGCGCGTGTCAGCGTACGACCGCGCGAGCGACCACGCGGACAACCTCGTGTTTCTCAACAACAAGAACGTGGACTACTCGGGCGCCGGTCAGCACGGTCCGCAGGGCTACGCCGGTGAGGACGGCGTCCAGAAGGCCGCATCCCCATCCAAGTTCAAGGGCGTACTTAAGGAGGCGACCAACCCGAGCCAGGTGGGCGCCGGCCCAGGTATCCAAACCGGTGCGGAGGTGAACATCATGACGGGTGCTAAGTGCGACTCCGACGGCTGCCCCGGGTACCACGGCGCGAACGACTACCGCGGTTGGGACGGCGGCCGCAAGGTGTTCGTGACCAAGGTGCAGATGCCGCAGGGCGCGCAGCCCAACCAGCCGGCACTCTGGATGCTTAACGCGCAGGTGCTGCACTCGAACCAGTACGGCTGCAACTGCCGCGGCATGGGCGCGGCTGGCGGCTGCGGCGAGCTCGACATTGCCGAGGTCATCGAGACGAACGCCAAGCGCGACCGCGTGTCCACGCACTACTACTTCTACGACGGGTCCGTGGTGTCCCCGGGTGGGGACAACTACGCCACGCGCCCCGTGGACCACGCCGTGGCCTACGTCACGATCATCGACGAGCACCAGGACGACGGCCTGATCAAGATCCTCGAGCTCGAAGACTTTGACTTTGCGCAGACGGAGCTCAGCAGCGCCTTCTACCAGCAGCTGCTCAGCGCCTAAGTGGTGCGAGTCTGAGAGCGTGTGAGATTGTGAAGAGAGCGTCGACTGCGTCCAAGTGCGTGAGAGAGATCAGTACCAAGAGAGAGAGAGCCATGAAGCAATGAGAAATGTGTCCATGTTGCCGCACCTGTAAAACCCCCCAAGAAGAAAGCCTAATTTTGCATCGTGTTCTTGATGTTGGATGTTTTTGGCGAGTTTAGCTCAATACAAAGACGAAGTCAAAGTGCGACTTGATTCGCCAGCACCACTTGGTATCGAGGTTGACAAAATGAATGCATATTTTGACTTGATATTTGAATTTGGCAGTAGTCCTGCTGTGCATTATTATAGTCCAGTGCATTCACAAGCAAAGCCGCAATCCACTATAAATTAGTTACCTATCATCTATATGCATATCGATAAAAGATTCTATGGAGCTGCTTGCTTAAGACACCTCTATAAATCATTTTTTGATGGGAGATGTGTATTGCACACCAAAATGCAAAATTGACTCAACTACTGCGAATTATGAGTAGAAGAGCATTTTCAGGAAGCTGTATACTGATTAATTTCAGGCGCATAACGAAAGCACATGAGCCGAATGAAATGAACATCTATTGGCTTTGAAATATCGATATAATGAAGAAATTCTGCTTTACGTTAATATAACTCAGCTGTCACTGAAGAGTGCGCCGCGCTGCAACCATACACAAAACGAGTCAGTTTTATATAGCGCAACGTTACAGTTCCTTGTATTTTAGAGGTTTATAATTATTTTGAATGCAGCGACAAAATTAGGAGCCATTTTGACAGGTTGTGGAAACACCTCTGTAAATGGGTTGCCCATGGGCCGCATGCATAATGTGCGACAACGGGAAATGGGAAGTCCTGTATGTTGAGGTGGCCGCTGCGAGAAAGGATGAAAGGAACATGAATCAAGCAAATAGAGGTTCAAACTTATCATCATTTGCTTCTACACAAGTAATCATGGTGGTAAGTGTACTTTTCCTCGCTACATGATGTAGCCTGCGTAATGACCTAAGCCAAAGAGCGACCTTGAGCTAAAATGCCTGAGACTCACTACTGTATCGAAGAGCATACATTGCGGCAAAATAGTAGACATCTGGTAGATGAGTCATAGCGTGAATAAGTGGTGGAGAGAGTATGTAATGCCGAATGAGTGGGTGGTAGAACAAAGCGCTCTGTAGCATAAATTGGTATCTACTACACCCAGTGACATCTCGGCTTGGGCGGTTTATGAAGGATTTCGAGCATTAACCATGGCGTCATGTATGTCCGCTTTGCTGTCATAACGGGATGGCATTGTGTTTTATCATATGGCTATCACTATGACACACCTTTTGGGCTCTAAATGTGCCGCATTGGAAGCCTTTTAAAGTTAAGACATTCGTAATTTGCGGACTGTAGCAATTCTAACGCAGTTTTACAGTACTGCGCAAAAGTCCGTCCGCACCCATATTTTAAAAAAATGTATCGCTGGCAATCATTTTCAGACGCCACCAGCTATACATATTGTGTATAATAACATACAAAAAAGATCTGTAAACTCTCGACGAGCCTTTGGAGGTAGCTCAGTTGGATCTTGTCCCAACTTTTGCGGATCGCGATCTTCAAATCCTCTCTTGACTCGAACTGCCGCCCATTTTCGTAGACGAGAAGCGCCAGCTGCCCCCAGACATTCTCGATGGGGTTCAGATCTGGGCTCTTGGCAGGCCAC
>JAADXK010000657.1:0-18018 GCA_023337805.1 Globisporangium barbulae | reverse complement strand
ATAATGAATCGTTAGCAACACAGAGGGGTGCAATACAGTGTTTCGCATAACATATCTAAACCGCATCGCCAAACTCTCAGTAGTTGTTGAGCTATGTGGCAAAATGTGAGTGTTCGTATAATTTTGGCCAGGAGTGTATATGATGAACGATTGCTCTGTTTGGAGGTATGGATGTTGTAAAATAGAGTGAACCACTTTAAATGGAAGTATTGTACGGCAGAATTCCTTTTAAAGTGTGCACCACTTTATTCTGGGACTCGCCAGTTGAAGTTCTTTCTGATGCAAGAAGGATTTTCGCGGAAGCCCACATACAAACATCAAGAAGAAACAGAAGGGATCGCATCCATCATCACGCACGTGCGCGCGCTTCATTGGCGCAAGACACGACTTCTCCTGCCAGATCGCGATCTAATTCACGCAGTGCTTCTTCCATCACCTCCACTCCGTGTACAACCTACTAAGCCATGGCTCCCGCACACGCCCCGCTCGCTTCTTCGGACGAGCTCCAGCTCCCGGGCGTGGCGCTCACCTACACGACGCCCACGGCGTGTTCTTCGGTGACCATCGCGCCCGAGAGCGAGCTGCGCGAGCTACTGTTGCCGAGTGGCTTCAAGGACCGTCTGCAGGTCGTGAAGAGCGACACGAAGGACAACGGGTGTGAGCTGCGCGTGGAGCTCACGAGCGCGTCTGTGTCTGAGAAGAAGAAGGGAAATGACGACGTGTTTGAGGTCGTGAGTGCGGTGGACGCGAACATGGCAGCGCTCGGTAAGAACGCGTACCTGCGCAGCGTGCTCGGCTGGAAGGAGCTCACGCTCAAGGAGATGACGCTGCAGGTCGAGAACAAGCGCTACGACGTGCTGTTGAACGGCACTGGTGGCGACAAGCTCGCGCTGTCGAGCGACATGATGCTCTACGGCAGCAAGTGCTCACCACAATTGCTGGATGAAGCGCTCGTGCTGCGTCACATCATCCCCTCGGGTGTGGACGCGGGATCAATGACGATCCGCAAGAGTGACGACGTCGCCATTGCCGAGGGCCATGAACTGGACTGCGCGGTCGTTCTGGGCGTCACTGCGCGTGCGCCGCTGCTGCTCCTTGGTCACACGGAGGATGCCATGAACTATCTGAAGGCGTTTGACGCGAACCTTGACGACACGTTTGAAGTGAGTGACAAGAAGCGCATGGTCGCAATTGTGCAGCTGTACGCGCGCGAGTCGCTTGATACTACTACGGAGCTGCTCACGCAAGACGCTGTCGTGACTGGTGACAATGGCTACTCGTCTTACAATGCGCCGAGCAAAGAGATGGCGTTTGGTATCTTTGCGGGCTTCTTTGGACTCGTGGCGATGCTCGCGGCCGTCGTGATGAAGAAGAAATCTCACGAGAAGCACTGCAAGGAGCGCTACGCGAACGCGAGCAAGGCGGCGCAGCTCCGCCGCGTATCGATCCGCATGGCGTCGCCGTCTGCTGCTGCTTCTCATTCTGCGCATCGCACGCGTGACGACTTTGGACATGAGGAAGAGGAGGAGAAAGAGTACGAGGAGCACGGCGAAGACGACGGACTCTTGTGAGCGCAAGAGCAGCAGTGAGTGCGCAGTGGTCTCTCTGTGACGCTGTGGCGTTTATCTCTTGGTTCTTGATTTTTTTGACACTTTGCGCACACTTTTTAGCTGTGATCCGCTCCAGCACGGCCCTATTGAGTGCAGTATCGACACGGCGCATTGCTACGTGCTCTCTCTCTGATGTCGTTAAGCACTCTATATACACTCTCATTGTTTGTTCTCTGTGTTGATTGTTGTCTACTACGCTGTGACGTCGAGCTTGACACCGTCGAGTGAGAGGGAGCTCTCGGATTCTTCAGGAGCTGGTACGGCTTTGCCTTCCAGCTGCTGTTGTGGTGGCGATGATGATGAGCCGACCATGCAGCGCTCGGTCGTGATTCCTGATTGCGTCACTTTCACCACGTGGATCTCTCCACCAGCAACTGAGCTTGACGCAGTCCAGGGCGTCTTACAGCAGAGCACTTGGCACTCGTGGACCTCGTCGGACGTATGGTGCTGCTCGCCGTCGTCGTCATCAGCGACGGTGCTCTGTGTGTCTTTGACCTTGTTGGAGATGCTGAACGCCTGATCTGTTTGAGGGTGCGACGTCACCAGCAGACTCGCCTTGGAAATTGTAATGAGCTCCAGGTACTTCTTCCGAGTCTGGAGAGCAGCAAGTCACAGTGACGAAGTTAGAATTGGGACTTTGGTTGCTATCGACATTTTCTAACCATACGAACACGCAACGCACCTCCGCTGGTAGCAGCTCTTGTGCCTGATCCACTGCGTGCGACTGGCTGTTGTTCTCACCGACCTTCGAGTCACTGTCGTCTTCGTTGTCGCAGAGCGAGTCAAAGCAGAACACGGCCGTACCGCGCGCACAAAGCTTGCCGTTCTCAAGCTCTTTCTTGAGCCAGGCTGTTCATAAATTTAACAAGAAAACGCGAAGCTGGTCAGTACGGAGTACGGCAATCCACCGCTTCCGGTTCGTTCGTATGTGTACAAGCAAACCTTCTTGCTGCTTCATCTCGTGAGCGAACTGCTCTGGGTGGCGCAGAATCGAGGAGTTCATGACGATAAACTTCATGCCACCAAACCTATGTTTTGCACGTAGTCTGCGTTAGCCTCAACCAGGATCAGTCCCAGCTTTATATCAAGGCAACCACGTACCAAAAGCTGTAGTAGGCATCGCCAAAGTTCTTCTCGTACGCCTCGAACGACGACCCAGTTGACGCTTCATGACCAGAGCTGGATCCTCCTGGGATGAAGACCTATTTGTCACCATACAAGCAGTGCCAGCATCATGGTATAGCAGTCAGTCGATGGTTCGTAGCTCGTTTGATACGAACACAGTGAGCTCACCAAGCGGATCTTTGGATGGATCTCGTTCACCAGTTCCTGGAAAGCGCAGATCTGAGCTGCGAAACACTCTTGGCTGGGCTGCGCATGCACGAAATCGCCGCAGATCGCGACAAAAGCCGGCTTTTGCTTATTGATTTCAACGATTGCGCGTCGAAATGCTTGCTCTTCAGTCTCCCAAGTGGATCCACCTCGTGCGTCTTGCTCCCGCTCAGCAGCTTCTTGTCCAAGGCGAGGCCCTGCCAACTAATTACACAACACCATACAGAGAAACTCAGTCAATGAAAGTGCACAACATTAGCAAACGCACACGGTGGCTATTAACATACCTGCAGGAACGAGAAACAGTCGGACCACTGGTTCTGCAGGTCATGCGTCAAGCCCACGTAGCCGCGATTCGACGCGTAGCGACAGCGGCCGTGACTCGCCGAGTCAAAGAAGCGCGGGTAAATGCCCGGCAGGTGTAGCAGCTGCTTGCGCTTGAGCAAGTGCATGAGCAGGCTCCGGTCCTGCGCCGACAGTGTCGAGATACGCTGCTGCGCGTGGTCGCCCGCAAAGCTCAGCGGACGCTCGCTGTTGCGCTTCTTCTCAGCCAATTCTAGCTCTTTCACAAAGCTCAGCAGTCCGATATTCTGGAACTTGAGACTTGGCAGTGACGCCTGCATGTGGTTCGCAAAATCGATGCCTCGAAAGAACGGGTGCGCTGCGCAATAACAAACAACATGGATAAGAGTTAATATCCATGACAGTACAAAAAGAGTCACGAGCTATGAACGCACCTTTAACCTCGTTGATCCCAGCCTCACCGCTGCCAAGGCGGAGCTTCGGGTCCTTGTGAAGCAGCTTCGTGATCAGGTCCTTCGCCTCTTCCGAGAGGTACTCAGGCAGCTGGAACGCGCTGTCCTGCACTTTCAAAAACGTCAAGTACGCACTCCCGCCAGCGTAAGGCGTCTCGCCCGTCAACAGCTGATAGAGAATGCAGCCAACGGCCCACAAGTCGCTCGCGAACGTCACGTCCTTGTTGTCGATCGTCTCAGGGGACATGTACTCTGGTGTGCCGACAAAGTTCGGACCGTTCAGTGCCGTGTCGGCCAGGTTCTTGGCCGTGCCAAAGTCGATGAGCTTCAGGTGGTTCGTGTCTTTACACACGACCATGTTCTCGGGCTTGAGATCACGGTGCAGGATCTGATTCGCGTGAATGAACTCGACCGCATTGAGGATGTCGGCGAGATAGAAGCGCGCCATGTCCTCGTGGAGCCCGATCTGCCGGCCCTCGTGCATAAGGTGGTCGAGCAGCTCGCCGCCGTCGAGAAACTCGAGCAAAAAGTAGAGGTTGTCGCTGTCCTGGAACGTGTGGTAGAGCCGGATGACGTTCGCGTGGCGCAGGCGGTTGAGCACGTCCTTCTCCATGCTGATCTCGTTGAAGATGTTCGCGTGGCGGATCCGCAGGCGCTTCACGCGCTGCTTCTCGACGATCTTGAGCGCGAAGACCTCGCCCGTGGGTTTGTACGTCACGCGTACGATGCGCGAGAAGTTGCCTTCGCCCACCTGTGCCTCGATGCGGAAGTCCGAGATCACGGGCTTCTCCATCGCGTCCTTCACTGTTGGCATGAGCACGTAACGACATGCATTAGAGAGCGAGCGAAGTCATAGACACGCATGCATGATGGCGTCACGCAGACAGCACGTACAGCTGGTCATGGCGTCTTTAGTATGAGAGAGCTGCTAGTGGCGATGAATGGAGCTGCTCGTCGTGTGGTTGTGGGAGCTTCTTTGACAATAATAATGCGCGTGCAATGTGATCTTTTCTGTCAAGAGACACATGCGTTCTATAAAAAATATCGAAAGTTTTGTGGGAATTCCTGAATTTCGAAACCCAGAAAATAGTGTGGCATCCATCATTTTCACGGTGTGGTCCACCTAATATATGTCTCTCACTTGTACCAAGTCGAAATTAGGTGCGGTTTACAATTCGTGCCCAAAATAAACAATCGCTCACCTTTACTCTCAGTTAAAAATAGGCTCCATGCTGATGTTTTCAGATAAATGGACTTCTTGACTTGGAACAGCTGTTTGAAGCCGGGCTTTGAGAGTCTACATTTCGAGCTCTACATATCGAGATCCGCGCACTCGGACGTTTTGTTTTTTGCGTTCTCCTGCTTTTTGGGAGACGGCTGACCGAAAAGCGAAAAGCTCACTACGACAGACAGACTCACCCTCTCAGGCGCCGGCACTCACGCAGGACAGGACGCCGCCGCACGCAGCGACAGAGCAGGACGCACGCAAAGAGACGGAGAAGGAGGAGAAAGAGCACCGAGTTACCAGTTGCTCGTCGTCTTTCCGCTCCACTACAGCAAGCAAGCGCTCTTCGTCGTCAAGGTACAAACGAAAGCTCTCCCTCTTCTTTCACGCGTGTCGCTTTGTGCTTCTGGCTCTGTATGTGTGTGAGAGAGAGAACGAATGCTCGTCTGTTGATGCGTATTTGTGTGCGCAATGGCGATCGGCGGCGGTAGTGACGATACTATCGTGCAGATTGATGCCTTGGTTTTGATACCGTGAGGGGGTGAGTTGAAGTGAGAGAGGCTTGTGTAGATATTTTTGAGGGGAGAATGAGCCATGCTTGTGTGTGCAGCGCATGGATGAATGGAAATGCTACATGGCTAATTATTAACGATCGGTATCTGCATGTGTTGTAGAAAAAAAGAGTGATCATTCACCATGGCGCGTCATGAAAACCCGTTCGACATGCAGATCAAGTTGCTCATGATCGGCGACAGCGGTGCGTACAGGCTTTCAGATTTCATCCACGTATGCTTGACGCAGCACAGGAGCCACCACTAATGTGTTATTTGTATGCTGTCGTAGGTGTCGGTAAGACGTGTCTGTTGCTCCGTTACGCGAACGACTCGTTCTCGCCCACGTTTATCACGACGATCGGCATCGACTTCAAGATCAAGAACATAGAGCTCGACAACAAGAAAGTCAAACTGCAGGTACCGTGTGTATTGTGGCCCCGGATGAAGACCACGCTTAAACCCTCGATCAATCTCTAATGCCTTGTGTGTGTTTTTACATGCGCAGATCTGGGACACTGCCGGCCAGGAGCGTTTCCGGACGATCACGACGTCGTACTTCCGCGGCGCGCAGGGTATTTTATTGGTGTACGACGTGACGGACCGCGCGTCGTTCCAGAGCATCCGGAATTGGGTGGGCCAGATCCAGCAGCACGCCGACGTGCACGTGAACAAGATCCTGATCGGCAATAAGTGTGATATGACGGACGACAAGGTCGTGTCGACAGAGGAGGGCCAGGCATTAGCGGACGAGTACGGCGTCAAGTTCTTCGAGACGAGCGCAAAGAACAACATCAATGTCGAGAGCGGCTTCATTGAGATCGCGCGTGAGGTCAAGAACCGGCTCATGGAGGAGGGCGGGCCGCACAAGAAGGACAATGTGAACCTCAGCGCCAAGCCGGCGCCGGCGAAGAAGAGCTGCTGCTAAGACTCAGTCCCAACAAGTCTCTTCCGAGTTCTCTCAAGCGAGCGCCGATGGGGACCAGACAAACGAGCGGTGGCAGGTAGTGGCGCCATTGCGGAACACAAAACTCACACAAAATGCACAGAAACAAGATACACGACACCAACCAACCCAATCTGCATGGCACACTTCTCTCATTACAAACGTAGGTTCTCCTTCATATCCTTTTTTATAAAGACACTCCTCTGCTTTTTTATAATGCGATGGCTGCTGCATGATGCAAATTCTCATGAGCTTCTCAGTTTCGATGGCTACATTTGAGTAGTGAATGGATCAGATACGTTCGTCAATGCGCACATTGTGGCGCACTCTTAGATGTCCAGCCTCAGTCCTTCTCGCGCTCCCACACGCGCAGCGAGTTGTCGGTCGAGGCCGTGAGTGCGACGCTGCCGTCGTAGCTGAACGCACAGCTGAACACTTCGTCGTCGTGGCCGCGCAAAACCTGGAGACACTCGCCCGAGAACGCGTTCCAGAGCCGCGCTGTGCCGTCCGCACTGGCCGTCAGCAGCTGCGAGCCCTGCATGTTAAACACCACCTTCCCGATGCTCTTGCTGTGGCCACGCAGCACGGTGCGTCGCGTGCCCGTGAGCGTATCGTAGATGAACGCTCGTCCATCACTACCGCAGGTAGCGACCAGCGCGCCGGTCGAGTTGAACGTGACGTCGTTCACGTCGCCCTGCTGGTGGTCCTGCAGGTCGAAGAGGCATTTCCCATTGCGCACGTCCCAGATCTTGCACGTACGATCTGCAGAGGACGAGACGAGCAGATTCGACTGGTAGTCGAACATGACGTTCGAAATGTCGCTGTCGTGCGCCTCGAGCGACCGGAAGCACGCGCCGTAGCGAACGTCCCAGAGCCGCACGGTCGAGTCGCAGGCGCCTGTGGCTGCGAGCGTCTGCGTCAAGTCGAATGCTATGCAGGATACCTCGGCCGTGTGGCCCACGAGCGCGAACTTCTCGGTCTCAGTCTCGACGTCCCAGATAATGGACGTGCAGTCCATGGAGCAGCTGCCAAAGTATTCGCCTGTTGTGCCGAAGACCGCTCCGACGACCTCGCCTTCATGACCTACATTATTAGTACACATGCAACAAGCCCATTAGCCACTTATTGTGAGATAGCAAGTCTTGAACACAAGCAAGCGAGTCTGCAATACCTTTATAGACCCCTCTTGAGGCTTTGCTCTCGACGTCCCAGATGCGGCACGTCTTGTCGAACGAGCCCGAGAGCAGCAGCTTTGCGTGTGGCTTGTTGAACGCGACACAGAACACGACCCCTTCGTGGCCCGCGAGCGAGATCTTGTCGTCGGTTGTGACTTTCCTCTCGAACGGCTTGAAGAGCTTGATCGTCTTGTCGTAGCTGCAGGTTGCGACCACGCGCGCGTGCTTGTTGCATGCAAAGTTCGTCATGGGCAGCGCATGTGGACGGTGCACCGAGTGGAGCTGGAACGGATCGCGCTCGGTCGCGTACAGCAGCTGCTTCTCCACGAGGCGGTGCAGCAGCTCCTTGAGCTTCGGCGCGACGGCTTTCGTGAGCAGCTTCTCTCGGTCGAGCAGCTGGCTCACGACGTGTTGGATGTTGGACTCGGCGCTCACGTGGAGCAGGTCGATAGTCTTCCGCTGCAGCTGGCCGCTCGAGAGCGCGTACTCGAGCCGCAGCCCCGGCGGGAAGTATCGCAAGTAGATCCGCCGCAGCTGCATTGGTACGTGTACCTGACTGTGTCTGAACCTGCCGCTGTGAAGGGCGAGAGGTGCTCGGCGCTGATCACGCGCGAGCAGCTCACAGCTTTGGATTGAATGGCTACATTTTGTGAAACGATTGTCGTAAGATGTACCGAAGTATTTTGAATACTAGACTCCTTGAAGAGTGAGCAGATATCGTCCCACATTCACATGTGGAGCGTTCCATAACTTCCTGGATCCATCACCATGCGTTCGCCGCTTCGATGAATGGCTGTGTGACGAGAGGATGAGTAGCGGTCCACGTGATTTTTTTTCGCGAGCGAGCCATGTTGAGTGTTGAAAAAGAGTGTGGGGCTTCTTAGATCCAAGACGAAACGCGACAGCTTCAACTAAGGTCTCTGTACAACATTCTGTTTGAGAGGCTGCATACTCGGGCTCGTTGACTCTGCCTCCAAAACTGTCCACAGCGCAGCCAGAGCTGAAAGAGACAACACAAGAGATGTTTCACGCCTTTGAAAACAATTTCGCCCTCTAGAAGCAATTTGAGTGCGTAGTGTAGCCATCCATTCTGCTCGCCCCAAGCGATTCTCGACACTTTAGCTCTTCTATGCTCCTATCTACTAGAACGAATTGCATCGCCTGTCGTCACGGCGACTGTTCTCAGTGGCGAGACGAGCATCCTGGCATTTATGAAGCCTTCTCTCCAACGGAAATTTGAGCCTCTTCACCAGCATACGTTGCTCTGTCATCCTCTAACGAAGGATATTCTGTTTTGTAGGATTCACACCTGTTGATTACGCTCCATTTTACCTCTATAACTTAATACGCGCTGCTCGGTTGGGAACAATCGATGCATCGCGCATCTTGGCGAGTGCGGAAAGCGCGACAACAGAAGATAAGCAGCAACAGACGATGGAGCGCGGGCCAATCGACCACGCGCCGCCTGCAAGTTTAGTCGCGGTGGCGGTGGTCAAGAAGGCGGAGGAGGAGACGCCGCCGCGCATCTTCGCCTCCTCCGCCATGGACGTGCTGCAGTGTGAGTTGTGGATCGCTGTTGTTTCTTCTCTGTATAAATGCGGATTTGCCTTACTGAGAGAGTGAATGTGTGTATGCAGCGCTGCCGCTGACGTCGGCAGGTCGCCCGGCGCTCTTCGGGAGCGAGGTGGAGATCTACAGCGAAGAGAACATCAGCCTGTACGACCACAGCCAAAAGACGCCGTTCCAGCGTGGCCGGTGCTCCATCACGACCCACCGCCTGTTCTACCTCGACGAGACGAAGAACCCACCGCTCGCGCTCTTCTTGCCGCTCGAGTGGATCACAAAGATCTCGAAAGAGGCGGGCTTCCTTGCACGATCAGGTAACGACTCGATTGAGGCGTATTTCGTATCATTGTGCTTGTAAATGGCTGACATGTGTGTGCGTTTGTTGCTTGTATGGACAGCGAAACTGCGCGTGGATATTATGACGTCGGCGATGCCAGTCGTGTCCGCATACATTAAGCTGTCGTTCAAAGACGGCGGCCGGGACGATTTCTACAACCCGCTGGAGGCGACGCTGAAAAGGAAAGCGTGGAAAGACACGCAGCCGAGCCACTTGACTGACCGGCGTCTGCAGAAGCGGCAGTTCAACGCCGCCGATGCAGGCATCGCTGGGATTCTGCGCCGCCAAGAAGCTGCGCAGAAAGAGACTACAGATCTCGCGACGAGTGCGTTCTCAGATTTGACGAATCTGATGGAGAAGGCGCGTGATATGGTAAGTGTGTTTGTGTGTTGCATCAATGCTTGATTATTGGTAGCGGTTGGCTGACTGTTTATTTATTTTTTGTATGTGTTGCTGCAAAGGTTGGTCTGATTGAGCGCTATGTCGATACGATAAAGCCGGTAGAGACGGCTGCTGCGAATGGTGAAGGTGATGGTGACAGCTCGAATGCAGACGATATCAACAAGCTGAGCTCACTGATGCTTGACATGGGTATCACAAGTCCAGTCACGCGAGAGAACGCCGGAGGAGCGTACTACCAGCAACTTGCGCGTCAGCTGGCAGAGTTCCTCGGCGACTACATGCCACGCAACGGCGGCATCATGACGCTTTCGGACATTTACTGCATGTTCAACCGTGCGCGAGGTGTCGAGTTGGTGTCTCCCGACGACGTGTACTACGCTGTGATGCTGCAAAAGAAGCTCAAGCTTGGATACCACGTGCGCAAGTTCGACGGAGGGTTGATCGTGCTGCAGTCAGGTAAGCCTGGAAACGTATGTGGGTCTCGTGCATACTGCATGATGCACCGTGGCTCACGCAGCGTTGTTTGCGTGCTGCAATTCATTCCGTGTGACAGATTCCCACAGAGAAGATCGGGTCGCTGATCGCTTACTTGGCATGGCCACGAAATCCAGCACCGGTTACATTACAAGCTCTGATGTTTCAATTGAACTTCACACGTCAGTCCCGCTCGCATGGGAGTACTTGAAGGTGGGCAAAAGATTTGCTCTGACTTCTATCGCATATGGCTGGTTGCTGCTGCTAACGACTTTTGAAATCGTTCGCCTTGCTGCTTGTAGGTCGCTGAGGAGCTTGGAAAAATCTGTCGTGATGACACGTTCGAAGGGACCAACTTTTACACAAATCGATTTGACGCGTTTGTTCTCGAGTTGGATCAGCGTGAGTCAGTGATGACGGAGCTCTAATGGGCTTCCACAAATTGCCACGTTGAAGGAAGGAGTGAAAGGAAGAATGCGCGGTGCTGTCCGAGCTAGAAGCTGCTGATAGATTCCGGTTTGTGCACTGTTGTAATTTATGTTCATTGAACCAATCTTGTGTGCCCGAGGCGTTCGTTCATGCGTTCTTGTGCACCAAGGAGAATAGGCAAGCGACTGATCTTCAAGACTTCGAGGCAGCAATTGATCTCGAGTGGTCCGACTGGTTCTCGTCACGCTGTTCCTCGTTCGCTCTCTGTCGATGCATGCATCGAACGGTTTTCAGCACGCCACAGACCTATGGGAACAACCACAAGAGCAAGAAGGTAAGCAATGCAAGCAAGACTTTTCTCCATAGGCGGCGAAAAACCCTCGCAGTTCATACTCGCTGCTCGGAGTTTGCAGATGCAGCACTCGGTTCCACTGCAATCATTGTCGACACGCAGACCAGCTCCTCTTCTTCTTGGTTCGAGTCCAGTTTTTCATTTGGTCGATCAACTTGCAGCTGTCGATCCAAGACTTCGAGCATGCGGGACTCGGAGATCTGATCCTTGAGCCGGCGCTGGAGAAAGTGGTGTTTCTTGGCTGTCGCCTTGTCACGCTTCCCAGAGCCACTACTGGCGTGCTCCTCGATCTCAGGATTCATCTTCGCTCGGATTAGACGCTGTTTGGCGAGCCACGAGAGGAAATGCGATCTGAAGAAGTAGCGTGCTCGCTCGCTTTTCGTTCTCACCATGCGTCTCAACAAAGGTACTTCATTCAAGTCATTTTTTGCATCAGGATCAAGCTATTATTATTCACGCACTGTTCTATTTTGCTCAGCATGACTCGCGAATACGAAGATCGCCAAGTAGATCGTGCTCCTTTGATCTACTCACGCAAGGCAGCTCAACTGAAATACCATCGAAGTCTTGATCACGAGCGCAGGTCATTATGTACTGGTAACTTACCCTTGGTCATGGCCGCTCATCTACTTCATCTTGCTCGAACTCGTACAGGAGGTTGACGACTGACGAGATCTTGAGTCTGTGTGCCAGATCTGCGGTCCACATCATCTCGATGAGCCCCCACTGGCGATCGCTCATCAAGTCTGTAGCAGGACGCAGATGAGGCGGCTCTTTTCGTTACTTGGAACGATACCGCGGCGTCAACCATATTTCCCCATGGTAGCAAACCCGTGACGGCCTCCAGAATGAGCATCTCGAACGAGTAGACATCGAAGACCACGGTCGATTTCTCGCCACGCAGGTACTCAGGGGCTTTCCACCACTTGGCTCCCTGGATCTTGACAGCGATCTTCACCTCCACACTCCCCAGGATGCAGCACAGTCTAAAGTCCGTCAGCGTAGCTTTCCCGCCCGCGCTAACCAGCGCGTTATCGCACTTGAGGTCGTTGTGCACAATGTCCAGCTCGTGGGCGTACTAGAGCCCGAGCGCGACTTCGTACACTTTCTGCCAGACGCGCTTGCGGCTCTCGAGCTTGAGTTTGTATATTTAAAAAGTTAAGAACTTTGAAAGAAAATATAGTCAAAAACTATTGATAAGAAGAGATGCGTCAGTGCCAGTCACATAGTTTGCTCACTGGAAGAGCTCCGCGGGGAAGAGCTTGGGCTCGAGCGCCTCCTCGGCGAGGAACTTGAGCGGGAAGTAGACGATCTGTCCCTGGATGCCGCGCAGCTCGTGCTTGCGCACCGAGATCTGCGAGCTCTCGCGCATGTTGGACGTGATCGCGCCGCTCAGGAACGAGTCTTCGCGGGTCAGCATCGCGAGTCCGTCCTGCGAATCGACCTCCGTGCCTTCTGCAGCTGCCGCAACTGCATCGTTCTCGCCCTCATGCTCGTTCCCATTGTTGTCACCGTCCGCCAATTTGTTCGATCCGTGCTTGCCTCCGACCTCTGGCTCCACCTGGCTGTCATACACCACCGAGTCCGAGCTCTTGTGGGCGGGCGAGCCAAACGCGCGCTCTGTCGTTGGTGACGCGCTCGCTTTTCCGCCGGGAGATGGATATCCATTCGTGCCGGTGCTGATGTTGTTCGAAGCGCTCTCGCCGCGCATGCGCATCTTGGGCGAGTGCTGCTGGATCGCGTTCTTCGCCTGGGCCGCCAAGCTCTCGCGCGCTTTCGCTGTCGGGTTGATCTGCATGTTGATCTGCTTGAACGATACGATGCTGTCGGACGGCAGACAGCCAAAGACGTTGTCGTAGATCTGGCAGTTCTTCATCGCGTGGTCCTGCATCGCGAACCACGAGCTGTACGACACCGGGTCCTGATACTTCTCGTACAGCGGCGTGCCGGGCGCCACGCCAAAGTGCTCCTCAAAGAGCTTCATGCGGAACGAGTGCGCGAATTTACCCACGCTCGCTGTCCCGTTCGCGATGCGCACGCTTTCGTCCGTCTCCGTGTCGTCGATGAGCACCGCGATCTCCGAGTCGCGGTCGCCAGTCATACTGCGCTCGTTGATGTTCGCCGACCCGATGATGCAGCTCTTGTCGTCCACGATCATCACCTTGCTGTGCACGTACACTTCCTCTGTCTTCGGCTCGCCGTTATGTATTGTGTGGTTGCGCAGGCCGTAGAACGCAATGTACTCGAACGGATCCAAGCCGTCGAGCTCCTTGAAGAGCGTGTGGTAGATCGAGTTCTCGCCGCGGCAGATAGTGCGGTATTGCCAGTACATCACGCCGCGCAGACTGCTCGCCTCCTTGTCGTCGGGCTTGCCTGGAAACGCCGGCAGCAACGGCATGATGACCATCACGCGGAACTTCTCCCTGTTCGCCGCGGCCTTGCGGATGCGCTCGACGATGGCGTTCGCGATGCGGTTCGAGCACAAGTGGTCGCCTTCGAGCCCCGACACGAAGAACTGGTTCTCAATGTACACGAAGTGGTTGGCTGAGCTGATGAGACGTAGGTACGCGTTTTGGATGCTGTGCTCCGTGGGGCATCCACCTGACCAGAGCGAGAGACTGCGTAGGATCTGCGAGTTGACTGGGAAGCCTCGCTTCGCGGCGAGTGCGATATCCTCGGCCTCGTCGTACTCTTCCACGTTCTCTTCGTTCTCATCGCCAGAGTCCTGATCATTCGCCTCGCCGAATGGCGTCATCGTCGTTCCGTCACGACTGAGGACGCGCGAAAGCTGGCGATCGTGATCGAATCCACGCGTCTTTGTCTTTGGCAAGGCTTCGTCACCACGCGCTGGCAATTTCTCTTCCGAAGCATCCTGGCCTTCGGTTCGTGAAGCCCACACCGTGTTGCCTTCATCACGGTCCTCTTCTTTCTCTTCCTCTTCTTCCTCGTGGGCCTCAAGCGCTGGCGTCATCGTCGCTTTCCGAAATCCTCCAATTGTCTGGACAGCTCGTACAGCCTTTTGCAGGCGTTTGTTCAAGAGACGCGAGCTATACTCGTGTTTATCCGTGTAGCGCTGGTAGTCCTTCATCGGCACCAGGTAGTGCAGTTTGGACGTCTTTCGGCGCGTCGAGACAGAGTAGTTCCAGCGCTGGATGAAGTGGCGAGCGACATCGCGAGCTGGCTGACCCTCAAGGCGCGAGTGGCAGTCGTGCCATGGCATGCGCGGCACGGTCGTTCGGTCAATCATATCTTTGTCTGGGAGATGGACTTCGACAAAGTCTTTGACGCGTGGGTTCGAGTAGTCTTTGCCATGAAAGTTCGCACCCTGACCCGGCTCGTCAAACAGCGCGTGCTCGCCAGTGTCCCAGCGACCAAAGCACAAGTCGAGGCCGCCGACAAAGCTCACTTTTTGGTCGATGCTCACGATCTTCTCGTGGTGCGACCACATGCCCAGGTGCTTCATGAGGAAATCCGGGTCGCGAAGCACGTAGACGTTGTCGTGAAGGCGACGGAAGACCTGCTTTGAGAAGTTGCTGTTGAGTGTCAGCGCCACTGACACCTCCTTGTACATCAGGATGTAAATCTGACAAGCGACCGACAACAACATAGATAAAAATGAGTCTATGCCAGTCGCCGAAATAAAGTAAACAGCCCACGATCGTACCTTAACGCCCTCTTCCGCCTTCTTCAGGATCACCTGGTCGAGTCTCGATTCCGGATACAACGCAGCAGGGCGGAGCAAGTGGATCGTCGGGCAGATCCACCAGCCGGCAATGTAAATCTCCTTCTTCGCGGCCAAGAGCCCTTCGTAGATCGACTCGTAGGCGTCCTTGCCGTCCACGAACCAGCGCGCGTAGGACGGATACTGATTCGGGTGACGCGGGATCGAGAACGAATCGTCGCGGTGCGACTGCGACCAAACGCTCTTCTCCGCGACCTTGCGGATCGCATTCGCCCACTTCAGGATCGACTGCTTCGTCTTCGCCTCGAGCTGGAGCACGTATGTCGAGTTCGAGACCAGCAGCGCCGTGTTCGAGCCCGCCGAGTGGATCCCGCGCTCAATGCTGAACTTCTGGTCGAACAGGAACGCCTCCGTGGCTTTCGTTTCCTATAAAGACAGCAACAACCAACCACACATACTGCAATTAGCAACATGCGAGCCATCTTTACCATAGCACAACAATTTCCATACCTGCAAAGACGGGTAGACGGCGATGCTCGAGTGCTTGAGCGCAACCCAGCGCCACTTCTTCGACTTGAAGTTCACGCGCTTGATCACGCACATGCAGTTGAAGCATTCGTTGTCGCACGTGACGGCACCGCGATTGATGCGCACGTTTTCGTTGTTGCCCTTGAGCCAAATTCGCACTTTCAGCCACCCTTCGCGCACCGACGTGTAGCCTTCTTCGTCGTCAAACGTGCTGTTGCTCACCTGGAACATCGAGACCACGTACGCCGATGAGAGCAGGCGCGGCACGCGCACAACAGCATCCAGATACTGCTGAATGAGTGCGATCATCTCAGGACTGATGGACTTGTCGGCAGTCGCAAGGAAGAGCTTGCGCATCTGCGGCCAGTTGGATGACGACGTGTAGTGGCTGCTTGCGCCTTGGCTCTGCGCGGCGCTGCCGTTGGGAAATTTGATATTGAATTGGCTCTTGATGAAGAACCAGAGTCCGTAGAGCGTTGACTTGGGAATCTCCACCTGCCACTTGAAGTTTTTGTAGTTGAGCTCCACGTCGTACTCGACGTAGCGCGTGGGCCACGCTTCTTCCGAGCGCCCGCCGAGCACTTTCACCTCCGGGATCTCCGTGAACACGTGGATGTCCTTGTCAAAGTCGCGGTGGAAGAACGTCGTGGACTGCTGGATCGTCTCGACCTCGCGCCGGATGTTGTTGACCGAGTCGCGTTTCTGAAACTCCAGGTCGAAGTGCGAGCCACGCCGATTCAGCGTCAGATCCTGGCGGCTCGAGTCGCGGCCCATGGTGGTCATGGACATCTGCGACGGCGACGGTGGTACTGCTGCCGAGGACGAGCCGCCAAAGCCGCCAGTGCCGGCGCCAACTGTCTTGCCGAAGCGCTCGTCGTTCGGCGACTTCTTGGACGGCGATTGCGACTTGTTGCTGGTGGTCGGCGACGACAGCGAGCGCGTCATGGGGCTGACGTTACCGCTCGCATGTGCAGCAGCGGCGCCTGCAGCTGGCGGAGTTGCTTCCGAGACGACGGTCATCGAGAGGAGAGAGCTCCTGAGGCGCGCGTGGTGGTGGTGGCGTTGAAGAAGCGAATTTGCGAGTGACTACATTTGTACCGCGTGCGTTGGTTTTGCCATGCGACTTGCTTGGACTCGTCTGCGAATGATGCGACTTTGCGACTGTTGCTTTCAACAAATCACCCTTCATTCGGAAAGAGGCTTGAGACACAGATCTGTTGTGGCAGTATACGCATTCTCAAATTGACTACAGGCTTCCCTTGGCTAACGAAACCTGCATTTATGCAATGCCCTGCATAAATGATATGATCTGTTTGGAAGGGATATTGTGCAATTCTGCAAAACAGCAGGACCACAAATGCATTCACGTGCTCGATGAAGCCACCACCACCCGTCCGCGTGCACCTGACGCGAGACCAGCAGCGCGCGCTCTACCAGCACCACCAAGACAACCCCTTGGTTTCACTGTACGAGCTTGGGCAGTGGGCGCGTGCTCGCTTTGCGCTACAAAGAGCACCTGCAGCCTCAAGCGTGTGCGAGCTGCTCAAGCGCTTTCGCCAGCAACCAGCTCTTCTTGACGACGACACATTGGACCTGCCAGCGTGTCAAGCGTCCACGCTGCTTGGCGCAAAGCTCTCGGAGTGGATCGAACGGTGCGCGCAGCGACACCTCTGCCTCACCGACCGCCTCATCAGGCTCAAGACAGAACGGGTGCGCGACGAGATTGTAGCTGGTGGCGTCTCTGCATCGACACGCGAGCGCCTGGAGCTGCTCACGTTTTCAAAGGGCTGACTGTACAACTTCCAGAGACGGCTCAAGCTGCGATCTTATCGCACGCACGGAGAGGCAGGCTCCGCGAACTCCGAGTCAATCGAGACTGGTCGCGTGCGGCTCCGCGGGATCACGGCTGCGTTCGACGCAAAGGACGTTTTCAACGTCGACGAGACTGTGCTGTACTACTACAAGGCGCCAGCGACCACGATCTCGCGCGAGCTGGTCTCCGGTAGCAAACTCAGCAAAAAGAGGATCACAGTGGCCGTGACAGCGAATGCTGACGGCTCAGAGAAGCTCCCGCTTCTCTTTGTGGGATCGGCACGACAGTCACGCTGCTTCGGGCGACTGACTGGAGAGCAACTTGGTGTGAACTACACCAGCTCCAGCAAGGCATGGATGAACCGTGCGCTGTTCAAGTCGTGGATAGAGGAGCTAAACAAGAGAATGAAGAGTGAAGACCGGTGCATTCTTCTTTTGCTCGACAACGCGTCCGATCATCAAGTAAGCGAGCCGCTCAGCAGCATCGAGATCCAAATGCTGCCGCCCAACACCACGTCAGTGTTGCAGCCAATGGATGCGGGCGTGATCGCTGCGTTGAAGGCGTGGTTCCGGGGCATGCAAGGGCGCCATGCGGTGGAGACAGCGGACGAGATCGTGAGCGCAACAGGAGAAGGAAGCCGCGCTGCAGAGCTCTACAACTCTGATGTTTTGCAGGTAATGCGGTGGTGCCAGGATGCATGGGAATCAGTGACTCAGTCCACGATTGCAAACTGCTGGACGCACACAGGTATCTTGCCTGAGGACATCTATGGGCTGATCAACGGCATCGCGAATGTGCGCCTTGAATAAATGCGTTTTTGCATTCCTGGTTATTTTGTTTT
>JAADXK010000656.1:0-18041 GCA_023337805.1 Globisporangium barbulae | reverse complement strand
TCGGTTACTTCTGGAAGCATGTCAACATGCTCATGACGTTCTGTGCCACGAAGGGATTTCTAAAGTGGCGGTTCTTCCAGACGCGGATGAAGCAGAAGGCTTTGAACACGCTGGCAAAGCGTTTGGTGCCTGTAGTGAGTCCGAATGTCCTCATCGGCTACGGCGATTGGAGTTGTCGCGACGGTATTTCTGGTCACGCTCCGAATCCTGTGAAGGGTTTCAAGGAAGCGCTGAAGAAGCGAGCTACAGTGGTTCCCATCGATGAGTACAGGACAAGCAAGCTGTGTTCGACTTGCCACTCGCCACTTGCACAAGCTCTTCTCTTGACCAAGACGAAAGATAAGGAAGTCGTCTTGAAGAAGACCAGAAACGTTTTGCACTGTGCCTCCAGTGACTACAAAGCGACCTTCTGGAACCGAGACGTCAACGCTGGGCTTAATATCCTTTCTCTTCTCCATTGCAAGCTACGTGGCGTGAGAAGACTGGAGGCTTTTAGTCGCAAGTAGCTATTACGATTGAAGAAGAAAAACAAACGTGCGCGGGAAGAGCTTGCTCATTTCAGCGCACATGGTTCGGAGAAATGCCGACGGGCATTTTGATGATGAGAATCTGTACAGGGCACAACCACCTTGTTCATCATATACACATTCTATACTACTATAACGCCACAAAGCATACTGTCCACCCACCTCAATCAAATCCAACGAAGTCAAGGTAGATCCAAGTTTTGCAGCAGAGTATGGACACGCAGGGCTTCGTCCACATCCCGCTCTTCCTCGACTTCATCCAAGCCTCTTTGTGCGGATAAGACTAACGCCATCGGTACAAACATGGGTTCACTACAGACACGCAATGCTCTCTCTGTTTATTGACAAGCAGCTTTCTTAAATACTTATGCACGAGCTACACGCACGTGATCAATCAATCAATCCATCTCCTCTACCTGCATGAGCTCGCTCTCTCTACGCCGCAGCAGCAACTTCAGGCTCCTCCTCTGCCGCCTTGAGCTTCTGGAGCTCCTCGTCGATCTCCTCCTCCATCAAGACGGTCTCAGGCGCCAGGCACTGCGCTTCGTCATCAAGATGCGGCTCGACTGCCTCCTGTTGCACGTTCAGAGCCTCAGCTTTGCGAAACTTATAGCGCAGGAGCATGCCGCGCAGCACTACGCGCTTCTCGCGCACCAGTCGGTGCAGACGGATCTCACGCTTCGTCACCTCGAGCGTCTGGATCTTCGCGAACGTCGAGCGCAGCTTGCGCGTCCAGTGCTGCCACTGCGTGTACTGCGTGTCATCCTCTGGTGCGAGCTGCTTGCGCTGCGCGCGCTGCTTCTCCATCTCGCTGGGCCAGTGGATCGAGTGGCCGCAGACGCAGCTCACCGAGTCGCAACCGTCGACCTTGACGAGCGTCACGTGGCACCCGCGGCACTGCAGCACGCAGTCGTCCTCGATAAAGTCGTTGCACTGGCCGTCGTGGTGCACCCTCGCCTTGCACTTGAAGCACACGACCTCGTCGCAGCAGAGCGTGTGCGTGTCCGGGTGCAGGAACAGGTGGTAGAGCAGCAGCGTCGCGCGACGCTCCTCGTCCAAAATCATCGAGAGCACGTTCCAGAAAATGTCGTCCGCGTTCTCGTCAAACGTCTCAAAGATGAACTCGTAGAACTGCTTTGTGTCTTCGCGGTGGTAGCAGAACGCGCGGCAGCGCTTCCGCAGCGTGGCGGCCTGAGCTTCCGGGAGCGCCACGAGCCACGCGTCTTGCGCCTTGTACGGCGGCAGCATCGTGTACTCGGGATTGTCACAGCACGGCGACTGGAACTCGCAGCTCTGGCGACAGAGGATCTCGTACTTGTCCAGCACGTGCGAGTGGTCAAAGCGCCACGAGTTGTCGTTCTCATTGGTGGTGGTGGTCTCTGCTGCCGGTGGTGGCGCCGTCTGTTGCTCAGCGTCGGGCTCGACTTCGTCAATAGCGCCTTCAACCACAGTGCCTTCGTCCTCTGCGTGCTCCTCAGTAGTGTTATCAGTGTCTGCTGTCGTTGTCGTGGCTGGTGCCACTGGCTCAGGCTTGACAAACTTCTTCCACACGCTCTTGTTCATGAGGTTGAGGCAGATCGGGCACCGCACTTTCGGGAGCACGCCTGGGTAGAACGAGTACACGGTCGCCATGAGGTGCTGCACGAGGCACTCGGCGCAGATCTCGGCCGCGCACGACTTGCCGCACAGCTGCGTCACGGCCTCGTCGACGAGCAGCATGTCCATGCAGATCTGGCACGACACAAACACCGGGTCCTCGCAGCTCATGGCCGCCGCCAGCGCCGCATCGGCGTCTTCGTCATATACTGGCGATGCTACTGCTGCTGTCTTATCAGCGTTGGTCACTGGAGACTCGACAACGGCGGCCTCGAGCTTGGCCACGAGTGCGGCGCTAAGCTGCTCGTTCTCCTCAGCGAGGAAGGTGCCGGCGTGCTGCGCATTTACTTCGTCTTCAGGGAAGCCCATGGTGCTTGTGCTTGTGGCTGTGGCTACAGGTCTGGAGACTGCGGCTGTGGCTCTTGAAGGCGCGTTGGGGAATGAGAGGGAAGAAGGCCAAGCGGTCGCGCTGTTCTCTTCAGGGTTGTGGGTTGATTTGATCCTACTTAAAACCGATACATCTACTAAAACCGTTTTAGAAAGAAAAAAAAGAGTGAGAGTGATGGTTTCTTGGTGATGTGAGTGATGGTTATATCTGATTTTTTGTCCAATCAAGATCTGCTAAATCATGTGAAGTGGGTTCACTGCGTTCTTCTGCAGTTCTTCTCTGAAGATCGAGTTGCTGAGCGAAGGGATTGCAGGCTTTGATACGATGCATACGTATGTCGGGGGATACCTAGCAAACTGTATAGGATACGAAGAATGAGTGGATGCAGCACATCGCAAGAAGCCGGGCGCAGATCGATTCGCAGGTGCAAACTTGCCAGTCTACAAAGCATGTGCTTTGCAGTCAGTCTTCCCTCCGCCTACCTTGTTAAGCTGTTAACATTTTATTTGGTGTGAGCAAGCAAAGATGGTTCTCACTAGCGGGTGTTTGCAGCTAAAAAAAATGTCGTTGACACTTGCTTCCGGTGCTTGAAGACTACAACGCCAGAACAGCAATACAAATAGCGAATTCTGCCTCTGAGAACAACGCTGTTGCTCAAACTCGTAGATTTTCAGTTGAAGCTCCTCTGTTGTCGTAGTTTCTCGGAAAAAGTATGGCTAGCGCCGACAGGAGCTACCGTCGCGCCAGATTTGCTCATCAACATCACCACGTGAAGCTCCGCTCAGTAAGCGATATTGTTGAGCAATCAGACCAGATTCTCGACGTTTTAAAGCTCTACACACAGCTGAGAGAACATCAGTCGGTAGGCGGCACTATGTCGTTTGCTTTTTTCAAAGCACCGAAGTAGAATAGCTCAGCCGAAGGCAAAAGACAAGTAGAATGGATGTACTGTCTTTATATTTGAGCATGCTATGAAGACAGAAACGATCGACTGCTTGCCTTTGAGCTCCCAGTGAGCATAGAGGCTGCAGCTCAACCTGATAGCCTAAACTCCAGTGACGTCCACGGCAAGTTGTCTATTGTGGCCTCGAGGTTTTGACCACAGTTCTGTTCAAGGATAGGAGCCCAGCTACCGCAATGTCCATATCGAATGCTTGAGACAGCGAGAAATCTACGAAGTATCACTTCACTTGTCCACACTTGCAGTTTTTGCACTATGAGAGGAGACGCAAAATGATAGATTGCTTCAACGATGGTACTCCTGTCGACTCTATCGTAAGGCTATAATGAATTTGCTACTTCGACACGATGATACTTACTGGATAGCAACTTTTTCGCTCCAAATCGGGTCAAGTCGATGTCCGGCGCTCTGAAGTCTCACAAAAATCTACGAAAGGTTCTCAGTCACGCACGTCAAACGATGAACCCCGTGCTTCTCGGTGGCTGGAGGAGCGATTTTTAGCTCAGGTAGCCAGTCGACTCGGGGAACAAATGCAGGTAGTGAAGCAGGGTAAGATACACTTTATGGAAGGCTGTCAAGTTGAGGCTCTTTTCAGCAGGAAGTCGACTCAATAATATCGCATTCTTATAAAAGACGGCTCTGTGCTGGAAGTTTGGAGTTTTGAAGGTGAAGGACATGAAGCACACAGTGGCTTTGTTGTGAAGATCGTGGCTTCTGGCTGGTGATCAACGGTGGTGGAGCTGTGGTTGGATGGTGAGCGAGTGAGTGAGAAAATTTGTAGTGGAACTTGGCATATTTGCATTGCGCGCCCCATATTTTTTTTTACTTGTTTGGTTGCATCGACGCTGGAAGTTGGCTTCCGGCCGTCGCAATCTCTCTTGGCGAGTTGGAGAGGAAAACAGAGGCAAGTGTCGTCGATCTACTGGTGGCGCCAGTCGACAGTGTATTCATTGTTGAGTACGCGACCGAAGAAGGTCACCTTTGTGTAGTCGGTAGTGAGCGTAAGCTGTCGAGGAGCGTGAGAAGTTCGCGTGGATCGCCGCAAGAGCAATCAATATCACGTTGTTACACCATTAAGGGAAGTATGGTCTGAAAGTCTTTCGAGTCTCCCAGTTTTACAGTTGAGAACTCTCGCAAGCGGTCATGAGTTCGACAGTTGGTTCCTCAGTCTACAGTAGGTCGGTCGTAGGCGTCGAATGCATCGATTTTGCAAGAAATCCAGGTTGGCAAACACGAAGAAGGAAGGCTTCTGGTACAGGCGCGGCTTTTGAAGGCTTAGAGCCCACTGCCAACTCGAATACAAAGCAGTCCGAGAGTTGAAAATGGAGATGGTCTCACTATTGAGCAATGTGGATTTACGATCTTCAAAGAACACTGTCGAATCTGGATACCAGCTTTAATACAACCTTCTTATTAAACATATCTTTATACATACAATTTTAGCAGCATCTTGTAGATTTGAGACATAAATAGAAACCTTTATATACAATGCAAGTCCAGCAGCTGTTATCAAAAGACTTGCTCGAGTGATTAATTGCGCATCCTCATCAACTCGCATCTGATAACGAGAGATTGAAATCCTCATTCGCAAGCCTCGTCCATACGTCAGCAGAAGTCAGCAGCTATAATTGTTTCATCATGCTGCATCGTCATCCAAGTGGACTGCTCGAGATGCATTGCTGTATAGTGCGCCTCCATCTGCCTCAACAGCTCAAAGCTGCGAGCACGAGGCCGCGCGCTGACTTCAGCATAATCGGTAACCCACCTTCCGTTTGCATGAAGCAGGAAGAACACAGAAGAATGTGATGCCGCTGTGAAACGTGTTATCAGGATCACCGCCGTTTTCATCCAGGATATCCCGTTTATGACGCGCCTTGGCTACACACGCAAGTCATCAAGCTGTACACAACACGCTGCTATCGAGCCAAGTTCTCCGCACACATCAACGTGCTACACTGCACGCTCAACTCACAAACTTACCACCTGAACTCGCGCGATGCTGAACTCGCGATGTCGCTTTCATATTCGTGAGCGCTTAATCAATTTCGTCGTTGAAGTCATCCACCTGTCGTCCTGCCAACAACCATTCTAGATCTTGGCTATCTGGTGAGAGCTCGTCGATCCAGCGTGCTGATTGGAGGACGCCTTCGACAGTATGCGTATGAGGTCCTGACGTACGAATTGTAAACATGTACTCAGATCTTTGCCAATGATGATGCGCTTTGTGTGCAAATGCAAACGACTTGGTTTGTCCTCGGCGCTCAAGGGTAAGCTCTAGCGCGTAGGAGCAGCAAAACCTATCACATTTGTCTCTCTTGAACGCTCACTTCTCAATTCGCCTTTCAGTGAACAAGCTCAAGTCTTCCCCTTCCGTCCTCATGGTCTTCTCCAAGTTCATCCCTCTCCTCGCGCTCGCCGTTGCTGTCTTCGCTTCGGGCGCTGACGCTGCCGTCATGCCTCGTGTCGACGCCGCCGTGCACCGCACACTCCGCAAGCAGGGCACCGTGAACCTCATCGTCACCCTGAAGAAGGGCACCGAAGAGTCGCTCAACCGCGTCAAGGAATCGCAGTTCGCTACCCGCGGACAAAAGATCTCGAGCTTGGTCACGTCCCTCGAGCTCAACGCTAAGTCGTCCCAACAGGAGGTCACGTCGCTCCTCTCGCAGGAGGCCAGCACTGCGCAGCCACTCTTCTCGGACTACCAGAGCTTCTGGATCAGCAACCAGGTGTACATCAAGGACGCTACGTTCGAACTCGTGGAGAAGCTCGTGGAGCTGCCATCGATCTCCGAGATCACTGAAGAGGAGATCTTCGAGCTCGCCCCAATTACCCAGGCTGTCGCTGCGAACAACACGATTCTGGCGAACGAGTACGGTGTGATCAAGGTCCAGGCTCCAGAGGTCTGGGCGAAGGGCTACAACGGCCAAGGCATCGTCGTCTCCACGATCGACAGTGGTGTCCTGGGCACGCACACGGCTCTGAGCGGCAACTTCCGCGGCAGCTACGGCTGGTACGACCCTGAGGCGAAGAAGACCGCTCCGTACGATGCGAACGGACACGGCACTCACACCATGGGTACGATCGCCGGTGCTGGCGGCGTTGGTGTCGCTCCAGGTGCGACTTGGATCGCCTGCAAGGGTTGCCGCTCTTCGAGCTGCCCACAGGCGGACTTGCTTGCCTGCGCGCAGTTCATCACGTGTCCAACGACGCCTTCGGGCACTGCTGCTGACTGCTCCAAGGCCCCAGACCTCGTGAGCAACAGCTGGGGTGGCGGCCAGGGCAGCACCGCGTTCGCGTCCTCGGTCAACGCCTGGCGCACGGCTGGTATCATCCCGATCTTCGCCAACGGCAATTCCGGTCCAGCGTGCAAGACTGTCAACTCACCAGGTGACCTCTCGACCGTCATTGGCGTCGGCGCCACTGACTCCAACGACGCGCTGGCGAGCTTCAGCAGCAAAGGTCCATCGGTTGGCGGCGTGCTGAAGCCTGAGATTTCGGCTCCAGGTGTCAGCGTGCGCTCCACTTGGAACACTGGCAACAGCGCCTACAACACGATCTCGGGCACCAGCATGGCGACCCCTCACGTCGCTGGTGTCGTCGCGCTGCTGCTCAGCTACAAGCCGACGCTCACCTACGCTCAGGTGCGCACTGCGATCACCAATACCGCGGACCGCACTACCCTCAAGGCGTCCGGTTACACGTGTGGTAGCACCGCTGACACCACGTTCCCGAACAACCAGTACGGCTACGGCCGCATCAACGCTCTCAAGGCCTTCGGTGCCGTCTAAGCACCTCCCTCGCTCGCCATTTCCAGCGACGCACCGAACTCCTGACAAATCTTTGAGCCAAATTTTGATGTTTCGTCGGTCTGCTGCTGCATTAACGGATTCTTGAGATCCGTGGTGGGTCGACTTGTCAAGTGTAGTAGTCTTTGCAGGGTTGCTTTCAAGGCACAATGAAAACCTCCCGTGATTCCCACTCAGTAGTTGTCTCTCTCACACACGTTGTTTGCACCTGCGTCTGGGTATTTCTCAGCTTTGAGAGTGTGTCTTGTTGGTGGGTCGCAGCAACAGCGTCAGCTTTTGGTCGGTGTATTCATTCCTCTGCAGCACTCGTCGCCGCAACTGGACTTGATATTTGCGTAAAGTTGCGTGAGTAAACTACTCCAAGCTTGATGTTACCTGATCGTTTCAATCACCCGACCGACTTGCGATGCGTTCGAAGAACTTGGTCGAACTTTCGCACAGATGGTACGATGGTCGTGCTCACAATGACTTCGTCGCATTGAGAGAGTGTTTCACCGAAGTGGCAAACGATGACATCACTTTGCTTGGCTCACAGGTACTTCTTCGATCGATGCGAGTGCTTCCACATGTAAAAGCAAGTGCTCAGCAGGCGACTTGACCAGAACTCGAGCGCAACCAAATCGCCGCTTCTGATTACGCTTCGCCGTCTCAATTGTCGTCCACGTACATCTGTAGACTGAGAGCGAAAGCCTTGGGTTCCGGCACGTTGGTTGTCATTCAGCGGTCTGTTTTCTTGATCTTCGAGCGAGCCGTGTTGGTCTGCTCTGAGGCGAGTCATTCCTAGCTGCTTCGCCCGGGTTCTTTGCATACACTTTGCAATCAATTGCCACGCTTCAAACACCCCTCGCTTGATTCGCCGCCGCTTCTCTCGATTAACGTGCTCTTGCAGCACCAACGCCTCTTCAAACACACGCTGTCTCCTGGAGAACCGCACAGGCCCACTGGTCTCATGGAGGCGATGCAACTGCTTCAAATACGCTGCGAGCTTTCGCTTTTGCCGGCGATGATCAACAAAGCGAAGCCATCTCCGCAGCACAGACTTCTTCTGCTCGAGTTCAATTCGTCGCTGAGACGCACGAAGCCACAGCTCGACTCGCCACTGCTTCAATGCCTGCTCGAGAAGCCGGGTCTCGTTGCGAAATCGAACCTCGCGGGACGCTTGTCTGTAAAATGCGTTGCGTTGTAGACCACAGACAAAGATTCTCCGCATTAACTTCATGTTCGCCTTGCGCATCAATTTCTGCACCCGAATGTGCAGCGCCCAGGTGCGCCAGCAAATCTGAGCGCACCACTTCTCTTGTCGTCGCTCGCGAAGCGCTGTAAACGCTCGAACGGTCAGAAACTGCGACCAAGCTGCAAAGGACACTTGCAAGTGAACCTGGTGCTTCTTCTTGAGCAACAGGTCGACATGTTGCTGCTGCAGCTTGCGCATTTTCACGTACTGCCGCCAGAAGTACAGGCACTTGGACAGACGAACGCTGACCATCGCATACTTCCAGATGCTCTTCGCCACTTGCCGCCGCTTTGTTACTTGCACCATCCCATTCCAAATCTGCGTCAACAGCGCTCGACTCTGCATGTTCTGTAGCACTCGCACGTACTGCTCCTGGATGAGGGATTTGCGCCAGCGGTCCCAAGATCTTCTCCCAAACGTTTTCCATTCCACCAACCGCGCGCACTGTCGTAGGCGCTCTTGGTTTGTTGCAAACGTCTGCCACGTACTGAACGCGTTCTGCATAAGCACTGCAGCAGACCACGAATCTGCAAGTTTGTGTTGGTAGTGGTATTTCAATGATCTTTGCACGTGCATGTACAATCTTGAGACAGCGCATTGCTTCCGGAAGTTCTTGTGATGGTATTCAGCATCATGCAACACCGTTCTTCGCCCCACAAATCGCCGCCACGATTCCCAATACACAGCCAGTCTTCTCCTTCTCCAAACGCGTATCCTCGACTTCGCATCAGCCACCACCCTTGCAAGCCGACCAAAGATCCTCCGCTTCAGCATTTTGACGTACGCATTCTTAGCTCGCCTCTCGCAATCCTCGTCGCACTTCAGTTGCCGCCACATCGTGAATGACGAATGCATGCTTACATGGCGATCCACGCTTTCCAGTTTGCAGCACACCAAGCGGTAGCGAACAACTTTGTTACGCCATCGCTCCACGAAATAGTGCCGTCTCACCGTTTGCTCGTGTCGCCTTCTCACCGTCTCAATATTCACTCGCAACTGCTTCGTGTATTGAAGTCTATTCGCCCAGCGACACCAGATTTTCCAGAGTTGTAGCTTGTTGCCCAGATGTGAAAGAAGACAGCAAGCTTGGTTCAGTCGCGGCAACTTCTTCCATGCGCGCAGAATCCACCGACAGCGCTCCTGTCGTCTCACCTGACGAAAGCGCTTGAGTCGATCGAAATGCCACTGAAGCAAGATGTGGCGCCAGAGTATCAACAGTCTCTCGATCTTGGACATGCGCTGCTGCTTGCTGACTTCGACGCTGTATTTCCACGTCTTGACGATCCGATGAAGGAAAAATGACTTGGCTGCTTGGCTTGAAAATGCGTCCAGCTGATACTCTTTCAGCGCTGAGAACATGCGTTTTAGTGTTTTGACCTTGAAGTGATAATCGGCTTTGGTGACTGCATCTCTACATTCTCGAGCCCTTCCGCAGTGTTTCCCCCAAGATCGATAGAGACGAAGCACCAGCTTCCGCTGAAAATGCACCATAGCTCTCTCTTGCAAAGCGTCGATATGCTTCTTGTGGTCGATGGCTTTTACGAACGCTTTCCACACTTTCCGCGTGTACGTTTGTTTCCACCGTGCTTCAAGCATTTGCTGCTTCACTGTCATCAGGTACACCGAGCGCCACTGCTTCCAACCGACCTCCCGAAGAACTCTTGCTGACTCACGCTTGGCCACAACTGCGCACTTCCTCTTCGTGCTGATACCGACTTGGATACTGCGAAACCATTTCCGAACTGCGTGACGAGCTTTCATTTGCGCGAAAGCAGCTTCTCGTCTGACGAAACCCTTGGAAATCGCGCAGAGATGCGCGAAGCAGGCACGCATTTCTCGTCTCTGGAAGCACTTCTACATGTGAACAAGAAACGTAAGCAAAAATCCGAGCTGCAATGAAAAATAACAGACAAGAAGCATGAACGGAACAAGGCAGCACACTCACCAAGACCGCAGCTCTTCGGCTCTGCACAGCTCGCACGGCAGATTTCCACGCTGCGAATGCCTGTCTCGCCAGATTTCGCACCCTGCGCCTCGTGAACGACTGCAATACGCGAGCATTCCGCTTTCGGCGCAGGATGACTGCGCTCCAGTGGTCGAACACACGAGCACACTGATTCTGGTGGCACCACGTCATAGAAAACCTGTATCGCTTCTTCATTTCCAGGTACGCACACCACTCCAAGAAGCACCTGCGCTGCAGATCTCGAAAGCGTCGACGCTTCAGCAACGCGATGGTGGCGCGAACGTGTACTCTTTTCTTCAGCCGGGTCAGGACCTTGACTTGAGTTCGTCGCTGGCAGAAGTCTTGAGCCACTTTCAGCTTTTCTCTCTTTTTGATTCTGTTGACTGCGGCAGAGCACCACGTCACCATTGTCTGCACATAGATTGTATGATGACGCGCTTGTCGCCAAAGCCGCATCTGGTGCTGACAGCGCGCGTTCTGCTTCCACAGAGACACCAAGAAGCGAGTCTGCGATCGCTGGTACGTGGTTCGTAGTTTCCGAGCGGCCAGACTTCTGCGGTACTCTCTCGCCCATGTGGTGTAAACCCCACGTAGCGCTACATTGCACGCAGATTTTGCGACTTGCTGACAAACTCTCGTCAGTTGGCTTTGCTTCGCACACCACGACTGCCACGCACGAAAATTTCTACGCACGAGAGTGCCTCGATAATGAACCTCCGCTTTTTCATCCACGCCTCTCGCTTCCTTCTTCTCTTTTGCTCGAATCCTCCACGCCTGGAAGCACTTTTGCATCCATTCACGCCTCCCTTCGGGGTTCAGCGGTCTTGCTTCTCGCTGGGTCCGCACCTTCTGTTTGCATCCCGACGCCAGCATCACCAATTGCGCGCGCAGCAAACTCCTGTCGTGGTGGCGCAGTTGCCGCTGCTCTTTGCGCTTCTGCTGGTGCGCTGATCGTGAATGCATCTTGGACGTTGGAACATCAATCGACGCCAGAAGCTTGTCAAACGCTCCCCACTGCACACGACTGGATCCATATCCTCCCGCACAAGCACACCTCTGGTGCTGCTGGTTCTCTTTCTCCTCGTGATCACCATGTATTCCTTGCCTGTCGTGCATCGATGATGACCGCTTCGGCGTCGCCGAGCTCTGCCACCGTCGAAACTCGCTCGAGGCGCACTCCAGCAGGCGCCGATGCTCAGCAAACGACACGTCAATGTCGCCGCGTAGCTCCTGCAGCACTTCGCCCACGGAACTCTGCTTCATTTGCACTGTGTATGGATGGCCACGCGCGAAAGCTTGCATCAGTGTGTACATGCGTCCATCTTGCTATCTCACGCTTTCGACTCCAGTGTCAAAATGCGAAAAAAGATTTGCCAACGTCACAGCAAGGAAACAAGGCCTCAATAGAAGACTGTCCGAGAAAGATCTTCTTCTTGGCTCATCACAGACCGCACGACGCTTTGTCCAGCCAGGCAGCAGTGAAGGTCTTACCCGTGGATGACCCTGGTAAGGCATTCGATTGCCAAGTTCTGAAATTGAAGCGACCATCGCGTAAGGCATAGGATTGCGCAAATACACTGAAGAAGCAGCACAAATCATGGTGTGTACTTGGAGACCACATTTCAAGGTAGGTTCTGGAGGTGTTGTGTTGGCAGGATCGAGATGCAAACAAGAAACCAACAAACAGCAGAGTTCAATGAAAGCCATTGGGGTTGTATTCCTAAAATAGATCGATCACTCTACAATAATCTGTTGGGTATCTAACCGCTAGGTCCGAGGTGGGTGCACTGGTGCAGACAGGGGAGCTAAGCACTTAGAAGCGGATCAGACGCTCGAGCACGCGCTTCTTGTCCTCAAGCTCACGGAGAGTGGCCTCCTCGTGGTCCTCCAGCCAGTCGCGGGCGTCGCGGATGGCGGTCTCGACGTTCGCGTCACCCTTCTCGCGAGCGATCTCGATGGCGCGGTAGATGTACTGCTCCAGCGAGTTGCGGGCCTCAATGCGGCGCAGCAGCTCAGCATCGTCCTTCTTGAACTTCTCGGCGTCGGCGACCATGCGGTCGATGTCCGACTGGCTCAGACGGCCGGCGTTGTTCGAGATCGTGGTCTCGGCACGGGCGCCGGTCTTCTTGTCGCGGGCCGACACGTTCAAGATACCGTTGGCGTCGATCTCGAAGGTCACCTCGACCTGCGGCTCGCCGCGCTTGGCGCGCTCGAGGCCCGAGATGTTGAACTCGCCGAGCTTGTTGTTCACGGCGGTCGAGGCACGCTCACCCTCGTAGATGCACACGTCGACGGACGTCTGGTAGTCCTCCTCCGTCGTGTACACGCGGGTCTTGCGCACCGGGATGGCCGTGTTGCGCTTGATGAGCACCGACATGACCTTGCCGACGGTCTCAATACCGAGCGACAGAGGGGTCACGTCCACGAGCAGCAGCGAGTTGGTCGCGTCGTTGCGGATGCCCGACAGAATCGCGCCCTGCACGGCAGCGCCGTAGGCGACGGCCTCGTCAGGGTTGATCGACTTGGAGAGCTCCTTACCGTTGAACAGGCTCGAGAGCATGGTCTGCACCTTCGGGATACGGGTGGAACCACCGACAAGTACCAGCTCGGTGATGTCCTCTGGCTTCATGTTGGCGTCCGAGAGCACCTTGAGCACGGTCTCCTCGCAACGCTTGAAGAGTTCCTCGCCGAGCGACTCAAACTTGGCGCGGGTCACCGTGGCGCTGAAGTCAACGCCCTCGAAAAGGGAGTCAACCTCCACCGAGGCAGACGTCGTGGTCGACAGCATGCGCTTGGCCGACTCACAGGCAGTGCGGAGACGACGCATGGCACGTGGGGAGCTCGATGGGTCAAGGTTGCGGTTCTTGCGCTTGAACTCCGTGAGCAGGTACTCGACCATGTTGTTGTCGAAGTCCTCACCACCCAAGTGGGTGTCACCGCCGGTGGCCTTCACCTCGAAGATGCCGTTCTCGATCGAGAGGATCGACACATCGAAGGTGCCGCCACCAAGGTCGAAGATCAGCACGTTGGTCTTCTCGCCGTTCGAGCCGGCGTTGGTGTCGAGGCCGTACGCCAGGGCCGCGGCAGTCGGCTCGTTGATAATACGCTTGACGTCAAGGCCCGCAATGGCACCGGCGTCCTTGGTCGACTGGCGCTGCTGGTCGTTGAAGTACGCTGGCACGGTCACGACAGCCTGGTTGATCGGCTGGCCGAGGTACGCCTCAGCGGTCTCCTTCATGCGCGTGAGCACCATGGACGAGATCTCCTCAGGGGTGAAGCGCTTCGACTCGCCCTTGAACTCAACCTCAATGAGCACCTTGTTCGAGTCGCCCTCAACGATCTTGAACGGAAAGTGCTTGGCGTCCTTCTTCACGATGTCGTCGTTGAAGTTGCGGCCGATGATACGCTTGGCGTCGAAGACCGTGTTGGTCGCGTTCGACGCCGCCTGGATCTTGGCGGCCTCACCAATAAGACGCTCCGACTCGTTGAACGCAACCCACGATGGCGTCGTGCGGTTACCCTCGCTGTTGGCAATGATCTCAACCTGGCCGTCCTTCCAGACACCCACGCACGAGTACGTCGTGCCAAGGTCGATACCGATGACCTCCGAGAAACCCTTCTCAGCGCGCTTGGCACGCTCCTCGCGCTCCTTGCGGGCCTTGTTGATCTTCTCCTCGATCTCCATGCGCTTCATCTTGCGCGTGGCCTCGTCCATCTCCACGCCGCTGATCTCCTCCTCCTGCACCTGGTGGGCGGCCTGCGCCTGGGTCAGACCGGCCTGGAGCGCCTTGTTGCCGCGCTCAAGGGCGAGACCCGTCGTGTACGCGGTCACGGCCTTGGCGTAGTTCTTGATGTAGAAGTGCGCGGCACCAAGACGAGCGTAACCCTTGACGAACTTTGGGTCGATCTCGACACAGGTCTTGGCGTCCTGCATGGCAGGGGTGGCCTGGCCGGCGCTCAGGTACGCGGCCGAACGGTTCGAGTAGTAGATGACGTTCGTCGGCTCGTACGCGATCGCGGTCGTGAACTCCTTGATGGCAGTGGCGTGGTCGCCGGCCGCGAAGGCCGCGTTACCGCGCTCCTTGGCCTCACCGCCGAGGCGGGTGCGCTCGGCGGCGTCAACGCCGGCGAACTGGTCCTTGGTGGTCTTGCGACCCGTGCGACGCTTTGGAGCCATGACTTCTTTCCTGCTTTTGGGGGTGGCTTCCGAGTTGGAAAATGAGTTGGCGCCGTGCGTGCTCGGCCACAGGATTTCCGAGACCCAAGGGGGGCGCGCCGCTCCTCTTCCAACAACCACGGGTGGCTGGCCGGGTCCCGCGGTTGCTCCATCGGGGGGTGAGGGAGGGAGAGAGGCGAGACAGCGAGCCAAAACGCGAGCCTGCGCGCCCTTCACACACGGCCGATTGAGTGGTGAGGAAGAGCACTCAGCTCCTGGCCAGTTATCGCCCATTGACGCACGCGTGTGATTGACTGGCTGCGGAGGCTTAACCTCCAGCGTCCTTAACCGCCAAGTCCAAGCACCCGTTAACACCCAAACACCCGTTAGCATTCGTAGACCTTCCCGCATCAGTTTTCACAAACGATAAATTTTCAAAACGTTCGAAATCGCTTGCGTGCAACTCACTTGACCTCATTATTATTAATACTTCAATGGCTTCACTCCTGTTCACGTTATGCTTTTTATCCAAGTGTACACTAAATAGAATTTCGGAGGTAAAATGATGAGATTGTTGTGTGAGAAAAAACAGCCTTTTCCACCCTCGGATCTGATTACCGGTGATTTGCGTGCTCGACTAAGTACGAAAAGAGCTTTTCGATTCGCGCATGGAGCTGCTCGATCACGACGGTGCTGGACTACGTGGACTGCTGTCATGTGGCTGCCTGATGGCGGTGCACATTGCGAGCTATCGAACAGCAACGTGCGTGTGTGATGAGGTTGGTCTGTATGACAGCGCGTGTTTGATAGTGTGCTTCTCTCTGCACCTCGATTCTGCACCTCGATGCTTGCGCGTGCGTATCTAAACCTCACCTCAAGCTGTTTTGCGTGAGACAGCGGTACGATGGCAGATCGTTTCCTCTTTGCAACGAGAGCACTCGTCCAGTATCATGCTTGCATGTGTCAATAAGCTCGTTTGCGCTAGTATGTTTATGGGGCGAGAGCATTTCTCTCTTTGGCAGCAGCAGCAGCCGATACACGACCACGCATCCTCGCTTTTGATGCAGACCCAACAGCATGACTGGCACCTGGTGCTCTGTCACTGCCGGTATGTGGGTTTTGCAGCGCACCATACTGAATAACACATCCTTGTAACATATCGCGTATGAGCATGCCGCCATTCATTGCGCGAAGTCTGGTTGAAGTTCGATTTCATTATCACGATCTAGCATTGGGAGGACACCTGCTACATCATGAGCGCGTCTAGTCGATCTCGACACGCACCACAGTGATTTTGCACGCGCTTGAGGTTGCCATTCTTGCAGACGGTAGGTTCATGTCGTCCCCAAATGAAGCGACCATGACCTCACACCATCAGCATCCACGCACACGCAGGTCGGCCACTCAACCATGCTCTGCCATTTCGCACAGTCGACGTCTCCACGTTCGTGTTCGTCGACCTGTTCTGCCCCGTGCTCTTCGAAGTAGTCACTGCGGTGGCGCTCATCACCGAGTTTATCGTGTCGTGGTCGCCCTCGAAGGCCTTCCTGGTGTACGTGCAGATGGGCTTCTGGTCACTCAGCGTGTACCTGTGCGTCTGGATTGTGACGCACTTTTGGAGCAGTCGCAATCGCAACATGCGCATGCTCGTGAGCAACTACCGCCGCCGTCGCTGAACGCTGCGCCACGCCGTGAACGAGCTGGAGCGCCACAAGCACGCGGAGCATCTGTGACTCCTGGACGTCGGCTTCCGCTTCTACTACCACATTGACCAGAAGGTGAACCCTGCGACGTGGTGGAAAGCTCGCACCAGTAGAAAGAAGCCAGCCAAGTTCCCCGAGCGCAACATGTAGACCGATGGCACCATCCAGACGGATGACGTGTCGATCAGCGTTCGTAGATCGGGCAACGACGAGCAGTAGCACTCTGGGGGATCGCTGGTGTCGTGAACAAGCTGCAGTCGGTGATCGACGCCTACGCCAGACTGCGCTCGCGCAACCCGTGGCACAAGCTGTCGTACAACAAGAAGGCCATCATCCTGCTCGTACTGGTGATTGGCTCGGCGATCATAAGCGCTTTCCGCAGATCTTTGGCCGCGCGTTCCGCCACTTCAGCATGGTGTTCGTGTTTCTCTCGTTCATCTTCTTCTCGTCCACAATCGTCATCGGTACGTTCACGAGCGGCGGCAACTTCAAGCTTGGGCCGTTCATCAACAACACTGAAGCTGGCGTGTCGACGCTGACCACGTCTGTTTCAGCGAAGACCAGCGACCTCATGTACGGCTTCCAGAAGACATCCGAGTACCCGGCGTGCACGATCGACTACGACGGGCTCACGGTCCTCGATTTCATGATGATCGCCGACGTCGCGTACGGAGAGTCGACAGCCGTACAGACAATCAATCTTGAGAACTGCTTGAACGGCACGCAGCTCGACAAGTGGGCCTACGTGGCGCGGAACAACGTGTTGTGCAGGATCTTGCACGTCTTGACGTCCTAGATGCGCACGGTATTGTCCGCGCTCGTGCGGTCTGCGACCCTGGACTTTACCGTCGAGCGCCGGTTCTCCGAGTTCGTCAAGCTGCGCTCGCAAGTGTACGACTCGACGCTGCTGAACCCGCAGAGCATGTGCGCGTACTACGCCGAGTTCATCATGTACGTGCGCTTCAAGCTGCAGCAGCCACGCGCGCTCGCCAAGCTCATGATGGGCACGGAGCAGCGCAAGAAGATGCTCGCGCGCTTTATCTCCTCGTCGGCCTTATGTGCGCACGAGCCCAGCGTGCTGGACGGCTAGAGCTCTAGCTCTTTCTGCACGCCGCCGGTGTCTGAAGACCCTATCATAGCACTGTAAGCATTACGATACAAGCAAAGCAAATGACGACAGAGCAGCACAAGGCGTACAGAGGTCGCTGAGCTGCGAGAAGCCCGTGACGGCGTTGTAGAGGTGCTCCAGGCGCGTGCTGAGGTCGCTGATCTTGCTGGTGATGCTGCCTGTAGTGGCGTCGTGGGCTCCGAAGAGCTGCTTGTGGAGCTGCAGCTCGCATGCTTCCAGGACATCCATGCTGCTGGCGCATAAACTACCAGGAAGTCACGTACAGTAAATTTCTTACTTTAAAAGAGATTTACTGTACATGACTTTCTGGTAGTTATAATACTTATTTTCGAGATATTCTCAAATGGAAGAACTAGGCTTCTGAAAACCAATGTTATTTCACGATATGATCTTTTTATGCACGTTATGTTTTGTTTAAAATATATATTTTTAAATTTAAGGGGAAATATAAAATCTGCGCCTTTTCAGACTTTAAATATAAATTCTACGCCTTTTGTAATATAATCTGGTATTATACAGAAAGACATGTAAAATACACAGTACACTATAAAACGGGAAGGAATGAGAAAATTACG
>JAADXK010000655.1:0-18044 GCA_023337805.1 Globisporangium barbulae | reverse complement strand
TCGTAATTTTCTCATTCCTTCCCGTTTTATAGTGTACTGTGTATTTTACATGTCTTTCTGTATAATACCAGATTATATTACAAAAGGCGTAGAATTTATATTTAAAGTCTGAAAAGGCGCAGATTTTATATTTCCCCTATATATATTCATGGAACGAAGCGAATGACAGTGTGATCTTGTCCGCACTCGATATTCTGATGGCGATGATATTCCATACAAGTAGAGAAATGCTCGCATACATATTTTGCATGTCGTACCAGCGTGTACCGTTACGTACAGTATATATTTCGTATTTTACACGCAAATTGGGCTGAGAGATCCTTTTTTGTCATATGATCCCTTTTTGCACTGTCAGAGTCAGATTGATCCCTATTTGTCATGTTCCCGATTTCGTGATGCCACCACCACAAACAGCGTAACGAACCAAAAACCAGCATCTCTCTGTCTGCTGCCGCCCTCGATCACCTGCAGCCACCACAGCACAGGCACACGCGCGTGTCCTCCTCGCTCTCCACGGAAGACGGGCGACCGTCGGCCGTTGCTCTCCATTTTCGGCCTGTCGCGTGCCTGACGGCCTCACGGTCCACCCGCCCGCCGCCTAAGAGTTGCCCCGCACACCCGGAGGAGCGCCGTGCTGCACGCTCGTGATTGAGTGATTGATTGATCAGGAAGCAGCCAGCCAGCCAGCTAGTGTCGTCAGTGGCTATTCGTTCGCACGGCAGTTGTGGCGTGGTGCATACAGACGGCCGAGCGGATGGTGGCAGTGGCGGCACAGTTCGCGATGGGTGTGCTCGGGGCCGCGCTGCTCGCGGCGCTCCTGCTCTGGGTCTACAAGTTCCTGCAGTACCGCGAGCAGGTGCGGCTCTCGCAGGCGCGCTGGCTTACGTTTGAACCGGCCGGCCAGGTCGTGTACACCGTCGAGAACCACGAGAAGCTCAACTGGCCCATGCTCGCGCCAATGCTGCTCTCGCCGATCCCCGAGGAGCGCCTCGAAAGCGGACGGGTAGGCTGTGGATAGTGAGGATGGTTCGTGATTTGTGTAGTGAGTCTGATAGTCGCCTGTTGCGGTTGCTGTTGTTGTTGTAGGAATCCGAGTCGGAGGCGATGCTCTCGGCGCGGAAGGACCGGCGGGCGAACTCCCTCTCCATCGTCACCTGTACGTGTTGTGCTATTCCGTGTGTCTCTCCCTTCGTTTTGCCAGCATAAACGATCGTGAGCGCCGTGGTTTTGGCTGATGTGCTCACGTTTCTGTGCGTCTTTGGCTGTTGTGCAGACGGCAGTTTTGATCAGGTCCCAGCATAGAAGACGCGTTCGCTCTTTCGTCTCTCTCATTCTCCTCGTCTGCATCATTACTTCCACGCGCTGGCATCAAGCGTTTCATGAGAATGACTTGCTCGAAGCGAACGGCTACCACTAGCTCATGTCCAGCTGAATGGCTACGAGAAAACTCCACCAGCGTCATTTTAATGACACGCGCGGCACATGACAAGGGCATGCGTTTGTGCGGCTGCTTCTCCAAGGCGGCCACCGCCGCTGCTCTTTCTCGAAAGAGAGAGTATCAACGACGTCCCGTTGCCACAGACTGAGTAGCGCCCTCGAGCTGTCGATCAGGATTCAGGATTCACACGAAGCGCAGCTACCTGAAGGAGAGTGAGCCAAGCGCTAGGCAAGCGGATTCCAGGATGCGAGCAGCGAGAGAGTGATGGAGAGAGTGGGCGAGGCGAACCCGCGGGACCGACCTTAATTTATTATTTGTCCATAACGATGCAGCGCCATTGCATAGACGTAGTTTACCCTTATAGATGCATGCTATCCGCTCGAATCAATCTTGGGAATGCAATGTTGACGAGAAAGTCTGGTTTATAGATGCACGTATACTCGTCACCAGTTCCGAAAAGCTGGTGCTGGGAAGTCCTGTCCAACCGAGGTGGACGGACGTCCACATGACGAAAGTGTCCTCCTGGCTGATGTTGCACCGAAATGTCCACACGCTGTCCAATTCCAAACGCTGACTAACCATTTCGCTGTTCATTTGCATGGGTTGAAGAGAGCGAGACGCTCAGTTATAGAAGCCTGTGCTATCGGAAGTACGCGTTACTCTTGGGTCCGTAGAGCGTCCGCGTGAGCGCGACAAACTCATCAAAGTCCAAAATCGCGTTCTGGTTCGCGTCGAACTCGCCATAGAGGCGCTCGACGTCCTCCTTCGTGATCCCGCTGGACGTCGCGGCCCACTTGGAGCTCTTGCGCGCGGCCTCCTCGGTCATGACCTTGGCCATCACGTCGTCGTCGTCCACGTGCAGCGCCTCCATTAGCTCCTGCATGCTCACGCCGCCGTCACCGTTCTTGTCAAACACTCGAAAGATGTCGAGCAGCTCGCGCCGGTGCTCTTGGGAGAGCGCCACGGCTGCGCCCTTGCCGCTCGTGGCCCCCGGGCCACCGTCGCCGCCCTGCAGGTACGACCGCACGTTGCCGACCTTGGCGAGCTTGAGCATTTCCTCGATCTGGTACTTGGTCGCGTAGTGGAAGCAGATCTCGAGCAGCTCCTTGAGCGACACGTGGCCGTTGCCGTCCTTGTCGATCGCCTGGAAGACCGTAGCCATGTCGTTGTAGCCGAGCTTCTCGAAAAAGTGTTTGTACTGCAGCAGCTCCTCGAGCGAGATGTTGCCCGAGCCGTCCTCATCCATGGACCAGAAGAGCCGGATGACCGACATCACCTCGCGCACGCCGTAGATCCCAAACACCGTCGCGCTCTTCTCCAAGTCCAGCTTGGCCTTATTCGAGGGAGACAAGGTGGTGTCCATCTTGAATGGACGAGCTCCACGACTTGAGCTACTTTTAGTACTAGCGCTCACCGCTGTTGCGAGCGTGACCATGGGGTCGTCCGTGTCCTTGGACTGGAACACGAAAGACGTGCGTTTGAAGACGTTGCCGATGTTCGTGTTCATCTCGCGGCGCTTCTGCTGCAGGTAGTCCTCCATGCGGCGCGTCTTCTGCTGCTGCTGCGAGCTCTGGCGGATCTTCTTGAGCTCGCTGCGGAGTGGACTGCGCTCGCCGTCGCGCATCGCATTTGCCATCCGGCGCTTTGTCTCCTCGAGGTGCTCGCGCACCGTGGCGTCTGTTGTATTGACTATGGTGGTGAGGCTCTGGTGGTCCCCCGTGTCGGACGAGTCCTCGTTCTCGCCTTCGTGGTCGAAATCATCGTCATCGTCTCTATCGTTACTCTTAATACTCTGAGCCAGCGATGATGGCGGAACATTGCTGGCGCTTGTGCTCGTACCAGTTAACCGATAGAATGGTGCGGTGCTGGGACGATTATTATTCGACATGGACGAAGTCTCCTTGGTTGGGCTGCAGTACTGCTGGGCCTTGGACAGGATATGGTTGATCACGCGCAGCTTTCGCAGCGAGAGCCCGCCTTCATCACCATCCCCATCACCTCTCTCTTCGTCCTTATCGACTGGCGCGCCACTCCCCATCGACATGATCGAGCCAATGCTGCCTGCTCGTACCATGGCGCTCGCCCTCTTCCCAGTACTGACACCGTTAGGTGATATCATAACCGGTTTTTTGTGCTTGACGTGGCGCTTCACCTCTTCCATGAAGCCAATGTCCATGGAGCTCTTCCGACGATCTTGATCCACGGACTGGTGTTGGTTCGGAGCCAATAGTGGTGTGTTATTGCTGCTCTTTAAGCCCAGGTCGCTACTGTAGCCACTAGGCTTTGGTAAATTGGCTGTACTCTGCGTCTGTCGAGCACCACCACTGAGCTGGTTTGATGACGATGGAGGCAGCTTGCGGATCTGCTGGAGTCGCTTCTGCACCGCCGGTGCAGTCTGCGGTCGGATGTTGAGTTTGGACGCCGGGATGTGCTTCTTGAGGAACTCCGAGGGCTCCAAGAGCTCCAGATTCAGCTCCTGGTTGACGCGTCCGCCCACTTTCTGCTGCTGAAGGAGCGTCGCCTTCTTGGTCTTGTGCTTGACTTGCTCCAGGTTCACGTACATGTCGGCGGTCTTGCGCTCGAGCGTCGCGCGGGACTCGAATGCAGCCTTCGCAGCCACGTGGGCCATTTGGATCTGGCTCTGCACGTCGCTCATGTTGTTGCTGTGACTGGTTGTCGACTCGCTTCCGTCCGGGCCACCACCACGAGAGCTGCTGCTGCCGAGGCTCGTGGGGAAGCTGATCGAGAGCTCTTGCTCGAGGTACTTCTTGTCCATCTTGAGGTCGTCGAACTCAGCGAACTTGGTCTTGCCCGTCGCGAGCGACTGCTTCTTGTACTCAAACTTGTTAACGCAGAGCAAAGGTCCGACCTGCGCGAGGCTGTGTAGGCGCAGGTGGTTCACGCGCTTGGGCTCGTGAAGCGATGATGTCGATGAGGATCGCTGCTGCTGTCCATTATGAGGCTGTCGGTGATGGACACTAGTTGCAGAAGTGTCTTCCTTGGAATGGTCCACCTTTGATTGTCCTTCTTCGGGAAAAGTGTCGTCCTCCTGCGCTGGACTACCATCAATTTGAAGGTCCTCATCCTCCTCGTCGTCGTCGTGGTTCTCCGTCTTGAGCAACTCAAGCTCCGGATTCTTGCTGATGATGTGGTCCAGTAAGATCGTGCTGACCTTCTGTATGTCTTTCAGGCTCTTGCGCTCCGTGTGCTCCTGGTAGAGCGTCTGGCGGCGCCGATGGGCCTTCTCGAGCGGCGTGAGCTCAAGGTCGCGCATCAAATTTCGCACAAGCTCGTCGCGCTCTTGCTGGCGCTTCGAGTCGTCCTTTCGGAAGAGCCACTTCCACTTGCCAATGTTCTCGGCGTCAAAGAGCTTTCCGAGGCAATTGCCCTGCCAGTCCCACACAAAGACGCGCATGTCGAGCGCGCACGTGACGAGAATCGCCGGATTCTTGGCCACTTCGATGCTCGTGAGTCCATCGGCGTGCGCCTTCCACGCGTGAACGAGCTGGATGTCGTCGGACTGCTGCTGCTGCGAGTGGCGACGCTGCTGCGCTGTCGAAGACGCTTTCGAGAGCGATACGAGCGAGCTGCGCTTCCTGAAGCCTGTTGGCGCCTTCGCTCCGCCTTTTGGGGCTCCTAGGAACGCCTCGGCGGCAGCGAAGGCCACCGTTGCGGTGTTGGTCTGCTGCACTGAACGGTTCGCAGTCTGCAGCTTAAACGGGACCATCACGCCCACGGTGGACCGCTTCTTGGACTCGAGCCGCCGTCGAGAGAGGCGCTTGAGGTCCGTCTGCGTGAGCTGAAAGTGCGGGTCGTGGTCGTCGCCCGTGAGCAGTGCCGCGCGCCAGTCACCGCTCTGAGCCAGGAGTGGCTGGTGCTTGTTGTAGCCACTGGGATTGGCCATCTTGTCTTTGAGGTAGTCGCGCGTGAACATGGCCTTTGGGTGGTACCCGCGGCGCAGGAACTTGCACTTGATCTCGGGGATTTTCGATAGTGAGAGCCGTGCGATCATCTTTGTGAGGTCCCAGAGGCGCACCATGCCCGACTCATCGCCTGTGAAGAGCACGTAGCGCTCGTTGGCGTCGTCAAACACAACCTTCATGCACGTCACGGCACAGCCCAGCGGCTTAGTCTCACTAGAGGTGGTGTCAGCAGTGTTCGACTTGCTGACGACTGACTTCTTGCGCCACTTGAGCAGCTTCCGGGCCGCGAACTCGGTCGCCTCCGTCATGAACGTCTTGTCTCCAGGGTTCACAGGCTGGTCGTCACTGGTCTCGTCCTCATCGTCTTCATCTATGCCATCGAAGATGGCCCCGGTCGCCTTCCTCCGAGCCTCAGCGGCCTTTAAACACAAGCCACCGGCAGTAGACGGCTGGGAGGCGTAGTCGTGGTCGTTGGCGAACGAGTACAGCAGTTTTCCTGTGTCGCAATTGATCAGCGGCATCGCCGCGTAAAAGTAGACGCCACCGAGCGTATCGGCACCCAGCAACACGGGGAACTCTTCCCAGAACTCAAGCAAATGGAGCGCGTGGCCCTCGTGCTCCTTGGTAAACTCGCAGTTGCCCACAAAGCTGAGCGTCTCAAAGTCCCAGAGCGAGACTCTACTGCTCTCACCACTAGCCTTGTCCAGCTGGTCCGAGATCGTGGCCACGAGGCACGTGTGGAAGCCGTAGGCGCTCGCTGTGATGCCCCCGGGCACGCTCGTGAGCCGGCGCAGCACCGTCGTGTCCTTCACGTGGCTCGTGTTGTCGTCGATGACGAGGATCGCGCTCTCGTTCGCGTCTGTCGCGATGATGAGCTTGTTGACTGAGCAGTAGTGCAGCCCTACGATGCCGCACGACCGGTTCTTCGTCATTGGCGGCATTGGCTGTTCAGTGTCTGGCGCTGCTGGACTAGCACCAGAGGTCGAGGGGATAATAGCAGGAACATTGCCCTGGCTGTAGAAGACCTCCTGGCACTTGCGCATCTGCACAAAGTTGAGCGCATTGAACACGCCGAGCTCGCCGCGCTCGGTCACGACCACCACCTTCTTGCACTTTTGATCCTGCACGCACGCGAGCACCTCGACGCACAGCTCGCTGCTCGTCGAGCTGCCCGAACCATTGTGCACCGTACTATTACTGCTGCTTCCACCACCACTTAAGGCACCGCCCGAGCCACTGGTACCTGGGGTGGCTGAACCATCACCAGCCTTGCCACTGCTACTGCTGATACTGCCTACGTGACTGAATTCCTCGAGGCACGTGCCGGTCTCGCCGTCCCAGATGCTGCACGTCGGGCCGGCCACGACGATGAACTTGTTGGCGTTGTAGTGGTAGAACGCGCGCAGCGGGATCTCGTCGAGCTGCTGCACGCGCGTGCTTCGAAAGCGGTGCAACGTGGCCGATCCCGTGGTCGCCGTCCAGAGGTCCCGGCTGTGCGGGTGCATGCAGATGAACGCCGTGGGCTCGAAACGCGCAAAGTGCTGCGACGGGTCGATAGACTCAAGCTGGATCGCCTGGGACGCGGTCCCAGGCCCACCTCGTGAGGACACTGAGGACGCTGAGGCCATGCCGCCGCTGCCGCGCGAGATGTCCCAGACCTTGAAGACGCCCATGCAGTCGGCAGTTACAGCGCGCTCGGTCTGAAAGAGCGCGACCTGGACGCCCACGAGCGGTGCGCGGTGGCCCGAGAGCTTCATGACCACCTGGCGCGACGCGATGTCCCAGCCGTAGGCGTCGAACTCAAAGCCTGCGCTCAAAAGGAGATCGTGGTGGCTCGAGTACACGAGCTGCTTGACGCCGTGGCTGTGGCCCGCAAGCGCGCCGCGCGAGCGGCAGTCGTGCATATCCCAGAGCTGGATGCTCCGGTGCAGGTCGCAGCTCACGATCATGTCGTGCTGCGGCACCTCGATGAGGTCCATGATCATGTCTTGGTGCAGCACGAGGCGCTTCCAGAGCACCTTGGTCTCGGCGTCCACGATTTTCCATACGTTGAGCACAAAGTCGTTACCAGTGCTGAAGAGCAGCGCGGCCTGCTCGCAGAAGCGCAGCAGCAGCTGCGCCGTCGTCGTCGTGATCGTCAGCGGCTTGATGAGCTCGAAGCTCGGACCGCTTCGGGCCGCGGCCGTAGCCGAGTCCGGCAGCAGCGCCGCGATTGGCGGCTTACGCGACTCGTCCATGTCGTAGAACGAGATCACAAAGTCCGTCGAGCTGAGCGCGAGCCACTGGTACTTGAAGATGAACACGGCGTCCAGGATGAAGATGCCGGCCGTGGTGCCACTGGTCGATGAGGCTGCGGTTCGAGCAATACCAGTAGATTCACTGGCTGTTGATACACTGCCACTTGGCTTGCCTCGAGGAGGGCGACCTCGCTCAGTCATTCGACCGCTGCTGTCTGAAAGACTCTGCTGTTGCTGACCCTGCCAGTCCTGCTTGGTCTCGTTCGCACGGGGCGTGACCGGCAGCACATTGAGCGTGGACTTACCGCCGACCTCGGCGAGGAATTTGCCCGCAATATCAAAGAGCTTGACGCTCTTGGCGGTGTTCTCGACCACCAGCAACTTCCTGAACGCGGGCGACCACTTGACCTTCTCGATGCCCACACAGCCGTTCGCGGTCTTGATCACGTGCCGCGCGCTGCGCACGTACCGGTGCTTGAGATTCGCTGTCTTGACACGCGTGGCGACCATACCAGCGTCTACGCAGAAGGACGTGAACTCGTCGAACTCCATCACGCCGTCGCCGTTGATGTCGATCTCATCGAAGAGGTCCACGAGCGCACTCACGTTCGCGCGCTTCTCCTCGGCGCTCTTGGCGCGCGGCAGGCCCAGGAGCACGATCTCGACGAAATCCTGTAGCGGCAGTCCGCCGCCAAGGCGCTTCTCGCGCGCGTGAAACTCGTTCGCGATCACGGAGAAGCCTGAGCTCTTGAGGCGCATCATGATGTCCATGGCTGGCTCGCCCGAGGGATAGACAAAGAGAGAGAGCGTGTCTGTGTATGAGGAATGCCTACAGACCTAGAGCAGAGGCCTCGCTGCCGTCTATCCGCCCAGGTGTCGTCATGGCGAAGGGAGTGGCGATGGAAAGCTTTTGCTCGTGGACGGACGTGCCTTGAGCCGTTGGAGGAGGTTTTGCCCCCAGAACTTATTATTGTCGGGATTCTCCGAGAATGTCACCCTAGAAAATCCTGAACTTTCTAAAGTGGCTACCCTTTTTTCTTCTCGACGACTCCCGCAACAATGCCTTAGCAGCCTATCCTATGGGATACTACGAGTCACCGCGTTGCGCTGCCGTGCCGCGGCACCCGTGGACACTTGCCGTTGCTGTTTCTCGCTAGGTTAACGCCCTGTAGAATACCGGAAGCCGAGCGTCCTGGATCTTGAGCTGAAGAAGTAGAAGCATGTTCTTGGACGCGTTGTCGTCTCTGTTCACAGTCATACCGTGCCAGCCATTGCTCTTGCAATGGAGTACACCGTGAACCTTGAGAGTACGCTCGATGCTGTCGCGGCACATGCGTTTGGAGTATTGGAGAGCGAGGGGCGTGTGGCAGCGCTCGTGCAGCTTGCTCGTCCTGAACTCGTCAATGGGCTCGACTCTGCAGTACTATCGGAGTATGCGTTTCAACAACTTGATCGGACCCGCCGGACACTTCTTGATGATACCGCCGATGCCTTGGTTGCTCCAGTCACCAAAGCCGACGAGCGTTCGCCGGCCTGCTTGCGCAATCATCTTCAGACACAGCTCACGCAGCTTCTTCTGCGCAAAGCTGAAGCTGCGCAGCTTCAGCTTGTGAAACGGCTTGGTCATGGCAAAGTTCAGGAGGAAGTCCATGCGCGGGGTCATGAACACGACGTACTCCTTCTGCCGTTGCAGCAACGGAGTCTTCTTTGTCGGCATGTTGCGGATGACTTCGATGATGTCGGGGCGGTTCTCCTGCCAGACCTTGATCTTCTGGCTGCGCTTCTTGTACCTCGCGTCCTCGTAGAACTTGGGTGACGAGCAGGCGATCTTGTCGCCGTTCTGTTTCATGACCACGAATAGATCCCGCTGACCAGTGTCTAGCTCCACATGACGTCGTAGTCTCCTGTCTTGAGTTTACGCGAATCGGATTTTTGCTTGGGCTTGCACATTTCGATGCTGACCGCTTTGTCATCCGTCACGATCTCGCCCGCGAACTTACGGTTGGCAGTTTCGAACTTGTCGATGTTGAAGAGCTTGTGCCACCATGCATCCGACACTGCTCTCCACTCGGGTCCCTTGTGCGGAATTCGGATTTGTGTTCGCTTCAACAGAGCCCACAGCCCATCCGTGCACATCTTGAAGTGGCTGCACACAAACCCGCACTTGAACGGAAGGAAGCTATACGAGCGGATCTCTACGTAGTCGGGCATCGCCTGGTTCACTCGATTCCGCTCTTCGATATTCGAGAGGAACATGTTCGTCAGCGGCAGGAGCAGGTGCGGCTGGCTCTCGAGCTTGCCGTTCTTGTCCCGCGGGATACGAGCGCGCCACTCCAGCACTTGTGGGTCGTCACCTCAGTACTTAAAGTTGAGAATGCGTTTCAGCATCGTGTACGCCTGGCGTCCGTCGAAATTGTACTGGTACTTGAGGTACTTGTGGAACCGTCGATAGAAGTTGAGATTGACTGCGTTGGCGATGCTCGTGGCCATCCGCCGGCTTGCGTTCTGACGCCACCCCGACGAAATAAATGTGCGATCACCCCGCGGGTATTCAGATCCACGCCACGAGTTGCAGAGCACCAGCGGCCATACTAACTCGGGATCCGTCACCGTTCCGCCGCGTACAGCGGTCGTTACAGCAGCCAGGGATTGATAGAAGAATGATTGCTTGAGCTCGGGTGGTTTAGTTTCTGCCTGGCACAGTCGGACGGCATGGATGGTTGCAAGCACGTACGCCTCCAGCACTGCCTTGTTCATGTCCTTGAGCACGCTTTCCCAGGGAAGCGCCTTCGCCTCCTCCTTGTAGAACGAGTTGAGCGTTGCTTTGACGACAGACACACCCATGTCAGCATTTGCGACGTGCCGGTTGGTCACGTCTGGACGTTGTCTCTTGGACTTATTTTTTGGCGTCGGCTGATGCTATCGACGGGTGTGTGAGATCCGAAACGACTACTTCAAGCGCACCCCCGTCATTACACTCTTGCGAGCCTGGAACGATCTCCTAGCGTGGTCCTGAATCTTCCTCCTCTTGCGAGTCCGCTCTTGGACGCTTGGGCGCCATCACGAGGCGGACTGTCGAATGAAAAAGTGATCGATCGCAAGAGCTTGAGAGAAACTGGCGTGTGCGAGTGCTGTTTGCGCATTCAGTGGGTGGGTGGCAACATGTGTGATTCGTCCTACGCTTGGATGCGCAACCCAAGTGCTCTCTCTGCATGCCGCTGCCTCTGGTAACGAAGGAAATACGCGCGCAAGCCACTACTGTATCGCACAACGCTCGCGGGCCATCTGCCCGCTGAACAAAGCACGCAAACGCACAAGTGCTGCTAAGCTCAAAAGAAGGCACGTGGACACACGCGAACGAGTGTCAGCAGGAGAGAAGGAAATACGTATTTTCTTGAATCCGGATGCCAATTGAGTGGAAGTGATTTTTTGAGTCACTGATCACCATCATGATCAGTGATAGTATGTTCTTGAACGGGGAGAAAGGTTGATTCCATGACATGTAAACGCAGCTGTATTTTTTGAGTCAACAGTGGATTTAATTTGTCCGACGGTGGCGTGCAAGATCACAGTCGCACTTTCTTGCCAAACGATTCTTCTTTTGCGTTCACTGAACATCATTGTTAATCAGTGATAGGGTACGTTTTAGAATGTACCATTTACTGATACATGTTTATGTTCAGGGATGCATTGATGCGGCATTTGGTGTGTGGGTGGTTGCACTGTTTTGAATGTGGATCAGTGAAAGATACCATGTCACATTTTGAAGCAGAACACGCAGATGGAAGCCCACTTAAAGTTCTTTTAAGAGCTCGGATATGTTATCATCCCTGGCGTCATCCCGTCCAAGGTCGTCACCAACGTCATGACCGTCGTTGACCGCCTCCACTATGATCCCATTTTTGCCTCCGTCTTTGGTGAAGCGTTTGACGAGCGCCGTCGCCAAACCCACTTTCCGACATGGCGATGCAAGTCGCTAAAGACTCGGTAGATGTTTGTGCGATAGAAGATCCTCTTCCCGGCGGACATGAAGTGGCACGCGCAGCAGTGGGTGGCGTCGAGCAGCAGCCCCATCACGGCCTCCCCGCGTTTGAGATCTCGCGAGCACGCACGTCAACGGGGACGATCCAAGCCAGCCTCATGGTAGGTTTAATGCGCGATACCCACTTAGTCGTTTTTGACAAGTGCTTTGACGAGGCTGACATACAAAAGCGCCAAGTACTCAAGTTTGGTCCAGGAGATGTTATGCTTTTCAGAGGGGACTTTGTCCATGCCGGGCGCCATACGAAGAGACCAATTACCGGATTCATACTACCCTCACTGTGAGAGGAGTGAAGAGGAAAAACAACGCGACGGAGGCGACTCCGTTCAAAGCATTCAAGCGTAGGTGCTGCGCCTTTTTGGCGAAGACGGCTCGCAAGGTATGTAACCACGCTCGATTATGCAAGGAGAATCTGAACAAGGCTGTGATCGTCTCTGCGTACAAGAGCAAGAATGCAAAAGGCGGCACCTGCGTGTTCTGTCACCGACAACTCGACAAGCACAACACTATGATCAAGCATCGCAAAAAATGTAACAAGCAGATCATAGCCATCTAATTCATCCATCTGGCATATCTTTATGTTTAACATTTTCATCAACTCGAAATATGTTCTTAAGCAGGATGCTGATCTTCGTCACTGATCACCATCACGATCAGTGGCGGGTACGTTCTTGATAGTCGGGTACGATATTGTATAGTCGGGGTACGTTCTTGAGTAGTTGGGTACCTTCTTGGTCGAAGCAGTCCGACACATGGGCAGGTGAGAGGAGCAGAGGTAGATGACAGAGGCTGTGGACAAACGAGGCTCTCTTCCAGTCGCATTCTCCAATTTGTCAATAACAGAACTTATTAAAGTATGTTACTTTTTCACTAATTTCCTGCTACTCATAACAACTTGTTACCTGCCAAAAATATTTGGAATAAAGGTGGGTGGATAAAATATCGTTTACGAGCTGTGTAGATTTCCTTTTCTTGGCCAGCATTGCGATGCCTTGGTGCAAAGCGTCTTCAGTTTCTAAAGAAGAGCCTATCACACAGAAATGAGTGACACATGTGCGTATAAGCTCAGCAAACATGAGCATAGCGACAGCGACTACAAGTCAAGCGAAGATCGAGCCAGAAGCGCACAGTGCTCAGACGAGTGCTCGGAAGACGAGATAGAGTGAGTTGGCGACTCTGATGATAAAAACAACATCAGTGCTGACGTCAGATGTGCGCAAAAGAAGGTATCCATCAAGCGGGAGCAATTCAAACTCGTCCGTCGCTTCGATACGCACCAGCAAGCTGAAGAAGCCCGGCACAAGCTCAATGATAGGAGAATGACTGCCATGCTCTTCAACTCTTCGCGCACAATCTTAAGCAGTGGCAATGTGCTACAATCTCCTGTTTTCGACGAGCGCGCAAAGCGGTAAGGTCGTCAACATCTCGGTTCCTGCTGGCTGTCCTTCAGAAATTCATTGTATGTTGTTTTGTTCAGCTATTTGTTGTCTCTTCGTGGAATTCTTCCAGCGTTCGTTAATGTAGTAATGTGTCCGTTTGTCAATCCACAGCACCCACTTCGTGTCGGTTCGTCTCGCTGAGCCAGGTGGGATATGCCCGTGCTAAGCTAGGATCAATTCGCCGCAGAGGGTCTGCCGACCCTGACGTCCAGCCCTCAACTATGCTCGGTGGTACGCCAGCGACCCTTCTCAGCCACGCACTTCGTTCGGACCCGACGCGCAGTGGTGTGAGAAGGGAATAGGTCGTCGATGAGCGCGCGAGTGCTTTGGCTTTAGTTTTCAGGTGCTTGCGGAATCTAAGGGAAATCTTTATGAATTTCAATCCACTGCGCCACAGGCTCTACTTAAACTCTCCACACTCACTGACCATGGACTCCGTCGAGATCTAGAACAGGGAACTTTAATGCTTGGGCTCGTTGGGTGCCGCCACTGCGCACACTCGCTTCTGCAGCTCCTCGAGAGCTCGATCGCTTCCTGGGACCACTGCTAGGTCTCCTCAGCACGAATATCCAACGACTCGCTCAACGGCTGCCCTGGCATGGGTGCTGGTCCTAGGACCTGTTACTCGCCCTCCTCAGTCCCGGAGTCGTCCTTGACTTGATGGGTCTCCCGCAGGTGCTCGTACTCGGCAAGGTCAACCCATAGCCGGTCAACTGCTCCACCTCGATCTCGGTCACGTAGCGACCAACTCTGTTGCACGTCTTCCGGACCGCTCGCTCCTTGAAGAAGTTTCACTCATCTATCATGTACGATAGCGGCCGCACGCCGCGCCCGAGCACTGCCTGCGCCGTCTCGATCGCTGTGGCTCTTTCGTCGTGTTCGGATCGCGCTTCTACAATGTCGCCATCTGGAATTGCTGACCCAGCCGCTCGATCTTCGTCGCTGAGGTCCATTCACAGGTCGCGCGCATAGGCCACCATGGTGTCGTCCGTGCTGTGGTACGGCAGCAGCATCGAGGCGTGGACGATGTCGTCGTCGCGGGTGTCAAGGTAGTGAACACAATAGTTGTCGAAGCCCTCTGGCTTCACGACCCGTGCTGGTCCGCGTCAGAGATGTCGAAACTTGGAGATGCCTGGGCCTTTGGAGATCTTCGAGACCCAGACCAAGAGACCCTCCGTGATCGCGAGCTGCTGTCATACTCGTCAATCCTAATACTTCGCTCGCCGTCGCTGCTCGCGAGCTATGGCTTCGCGCGCCGCGTCCTGAGCCATCTCCAACCGTTGTTTCAGCTACTGGTGCCATTGAAGCAGACTGTGCACTTCGTCAACGAGCTCTGATCGCAGCAGGCTGCCGGGCGAGCGAGGTTATTGGCCAGTCGTGAGCTCGTTCGGAGTGAAGCCCGTTGAAGTGTGCTCGGCAGAATTGCAGGCGTAGACTGAGACTTGTAGCCACAGGTCCCAGTCGTCCTGTTCTTCATTCATCGTCAGACTGACAGTGTCTTTCCATGTGCGGCTGAAGCGCTCCACCAAGCCCATAAGATTTGCTCGGTAGGGAATGGGGCTCATTTGCTTGGCTTGAAGCAGGTGTACCAAGGTCGACATGGATTTGCCGACGAGCTCACGAGCACCATCAGTCAGCAATTCGCGGAATGGACCGTGGCACAACACCACTTCCTCCATGAGCACACGCGCGACGACCGCAGCCGTGCGATCGAGTACCGCGATAGCCGCCACGAACTTCGAGTCATATACGGTGTAAGCCACCACGTACACGTTGCCACGTTTGGTACGGTGCAGTGGCCCAGCCAAGTCGTGTGCCCATCGATCGCACATGGCACTGACTCACATGCTCCGGAACGGCGGAACATTCTTCGTAGGGCGTGCCTTGCGACTGCTGCAGTCCTGGCAGCCGGAGACCTAGGCGATGACCGTACGCCACATCTGTGGTCACCAGTAGTTGCGTTTCAAGCGGACCAGAGTCTGTGGAGTCCGACGATGACCTGCCCATATGCTTTCATGTGCCTCTTTGAACGTTGTCAGTCAGAGCACTGCAGGCAGTACCACCCACAGTCCGTTGGTTGTCCTCACGCGTAGAACTCCGTCGCTCATGCCGATTCATTGCCCTCGATAGCTGCCGTTCTGCACTAGGTGTTGACACAGCTTGCTCTACTGCTGTCCAAGCTGTATCTTTTCATCAGTTATTCGTTGTGTGCTATGCACACGCAGCACAGGAACTCGTGAGAGTGCGTCAGTGACCACGTTCTCATGGTCAGGTCGGTAGACCACGTCGAAGTCGTACTCCTGGAGCGACAGCGCCCACCGATGCAGGCGTTCGATTAAGTCGCGGCTTTCCATGGGTCAGCGGAGGGCACTCTGGTCCGTCACCACACGGAAGCGGCAGACGTAGATGTAGGGCCAGAACAGTTTGATGCTCCAGATGACAGCCAGGCACTCCAAAACCGTGACCTTGTAGTTGCCTTGAACTGCATTACTCACCGCGCTCGCGTAGGCGACAGGTCGAAGACCATGCCCCTAGTCTTGCATGAGTGCAGCACCAATACCAACTCGCGACGCGTCCGTTGCTAGGAGGAAGTCCTTCGTACAATTCGGGTAGAGTAGCACCGGTCACTTGATCAGCTCGGTCTTCAGAGTTTCAAAAGCCGCTTCCTGTTCCTCGCCCCACGTCCACATAACGCTCTTCCGCAGTAGCTTAGTGAGTGGTGCGCCTTCGTACCGAAATAGCCGACGAACTTGCGGTAATAGGCCGCCAAGTGCACGAAGCGCTTGACAGCTACTGCGTCCTTGGGGCACTCGAACTCTTGCATCGCCTTTACAATTCGTTGCAAACGGTCGCACGCAATCTTTGCCCAGCTCGTGCCCGAGGTACTCGACCTCCTTGAATCTGAACGTGCACTTCAAGGGCTTCAGTGTCATACCGGCTCTATCGAGACGCTCCAGTACCGCTGCTAACTCCATGGCGTGGCGCTCAATCAATCCTCTGGAATAGATGACGATGTCGTCTAGGTAGACCAAGCAGGAGACCAGAGCAAACCGTGCAAGACGCAATCCATGAGTCTTCGGAAGGTGCTGGGCGCGTTAGTGAGCCCAAAGGGCGTCCTGATGAACCAGTAGAGACCTTGGTGTGTCGTAAAAGCCGTCTTGTCTTTGTCCACGTCAGGCACCTCAACCTACCAATAACCGGCGTGAAGGTCGAGGTCGTGAACCACGCTGAATCGTCGTGACTGTCGACCGTCTCGTCAATCCTGGGCAGTGGGTATACGTCTCTGGTTGTGATCGCGTTGAGCGCTCGGTAGTCAATACAAAACCGCACACTGCCATCTTTCTCGCGCACGAACACGACAGGAAATTCCCACGCACCGTGTCCTTCTTCAATTATTCCGCCCTTCAACATCTTCGCCACGTGTTCTGCGATCAACGTGTTCTCTCGCTCCAAGTTGCGGAAGCGTCGCTGCGGAATCGGAGTGGCGTCACCAATGTGGATGTGACGGCGCACTCCAGCCGTCATCGGCAGGTAAGAGTCGCGTGGTTCAACCAACCTTGGGTAGCAGCGCAGCAGCTGTGTAACTAAAGCCTTGTCGTCGAGAGTACCGAAGTCGAGTTCATTCTCGTGCGCGAGTTGCGCCCGCTCACTGCCTTACAGTGCGTCCAGTCATTGTTTTATCGCTCCTCTCTCCAGTTCGCCTCTTGCCTCGAAAATCTCAATCGTTTCCGACAGCGGCACCCAGGTACCAAGCGCATGCCCAGCCGGCAACTTGACTCACCGGCTGTGGACGTTGAGCACCGGTACCACCACCTCGCCTTGTCGCACCTTTGTCAGGTTCGGCGCGACGCGCAAATGTAGATGCTTGATCGGCGCTGGCGTGAAGAGTCCAACGGTGTCTTCGGGTGCCGTCACTCACAGGTGTATTTGTGAACGCCGCTCCGTGTTTAGGTGTCACCGCCACAGCACCCGCACAACCCCAGGTCGCCTTGCTCCGTAGTCTTTCTCCTTGCGCGCGAATGGGAGCGTGGTCTCTCCGTCGCCGCTCGCGAATGTGAGCTCGCATGTGCCACGGTTGATGATGGCTTTCCGTTGGTGCGCGAAATCCAACTCCAAGATGAACTCGTCGCGGCAGTCTTCGATCGCCAGGGCATTCATGACAACCGTTTGTCCATAGATTGTCTGGAAACGGTCAACGCCTTCCACGCTGAGTGGTCATCCTTGCGATCCTTGGGCATGGCTGACGCGTGGTGACGGGGTCACACAGCATCTTCCTTGAGGGAGCGTTTACAACGCGGCAAGAACTCTTGCCGATACAATGTATCGGGTGCTCAGCACCTTGTTTCTTTCGACGTGAAACCAAGACTGAAATGTATTTATGGTTATCTTCCTACAATGCCCTATCAAACTATAGCTGCATACAAACCCTATGACTAATCGCACTGGCTTGAATCTCTCCAAATCCAAGCCGCCCGTAATTACACCTTTTACGAACTAGTACCGTTGGGCACTCAGACTCATTAAGGCGACGGAAGGCTACCGCGCACTCGACATACCGAAAGCCTGTACAGGGAAGAGTGCGAGTAAGGCACAGGTGAACTACAATACCCTCACAAATATAATACTATTGATTCTGAAAGTTTTTTTTTAAAAATGCACTGACAAGAGCCATTTGCGTTTAAAATTGAAGGAAGGCGGGAAATCAGGTGGTTGGGAGGCTTGTGGGATCTTCTGTGCTGCGGCGCGGACCACTTCTCAACAAGCAGCAGCACAAAGAAGCAACATCGATGACGACACGTATTCGCCTCACCAAGCACCAGCAGTTCACATTATGCCACAAATACGACGAGCGGAGCGACTGGACGTTGAATGAGCTCGCCCGCTGGGCTGCGCAGGAGTTCTCGCTTCCAAAATGTCCTGGAAAGTCATCGATTCGGCGGATCCTGCAGACCAAAAAACAGTTGT
>JAADXK010000654.1:0-18062 GCA_023337805.1 Globisporangium barbulae | reverse complement strand
TCGCTAGGCGCTCAGCAAGCACTGTTGCCGACTGTCGGTGCGCACAGGCCCATGCGTTCAAATCCTCTTTCATCACCGCAGTGAGCTTCGCTGGACGCCCCGGTCGGCGCACAGGCGGGACGCTCGGATCAGCTCTCGCTTTCGCTCTTTTCACACGCTTGCGTAGAGCGTTTGCACTGATTTTGTTTTCGAGTTGATTCGACACCACTACAGGAGTGAGTCCAGCTGCAAGCATCTCATCCGCCTTCATGTACACAGCTTCCTTCTTGCGCGCTGCGGCCATCTTCTTCAATCTACCTCTCGGTGTGTCAGAATTAAACACTTTCTTTTTTAGATATAACAAAGTACTTTCAACGCTAACAACGTATTTTCAAATTTCAAAAAAACATTTTTTTAAGAGGCTACTATTGAGTGTACATGTTCCATACAAAAATGATTACTAAAAGGGGCGAAACGATGTCATTCATTTTGTATCGAGATTGCTATATTAAGGACCAAAAGACATTTCACCCTTTCTTTTTTTCACAAAAAAAAGGGCGAAATATTTTTGGGCTTTAATATAGCAATTTCGATACAAAATGGATGCCATCGTTTCGCCCCTTTTAGTAATCATTTTTGTATGGAAATGTGACAAAAAGGAGGTAGTGTGCATAGAAAGAGCAATAAATGAGGTGTGCACAAAATAAATGAGATAGGAAGCTCATTTAACCTCTTAAATGTATAATATAAGTAAATTGAAGAGGATCCTATTTATTTCGAATAAGTACAAAAAAGAATTTTATATATTGAAAAAAACATTTTTTTGTCTGTTTTTACAAAAAAAAGGGCGAAATGTTTTTGAGCTTTAATATAGCAATCTCAATACAAAATGGATGCCAACGTTTCGCGCCTTGAGAACTAAGTAAACCACATCATATAGTTAATTTAAAGAGGTTAATGAAAATGTATTTTCTCTTTTATCCAATTTCAAATCTCTCTTGTCCAGCTCTTTTATAAGAGAAACAATGCAACTTCAACGGTGAATCTTATCCTGTCGAACACTTGGGCTGCTGCTGAGACTGAATGCCTCGATACTGTCGTCACCATGACGAGATGCCTTGCGGTGGCGGATACAGAGCCCACCCTTGCGTGCGGCTTGGAAGCATTGCGCCGCCGAGCAGCGCTTGCCGCCACCGTGGCTGTAGCAAAAGCCGCCGGCTTGCGCACTCTTGATGCACTCGAGCGATGCGCAGCGCTTGCCGCCCCCGTGGGAGATACAGAAGCCGCCGCCGTGCGCACACTTGGCGCAGCCGTCGACCTTGCAGGGTTGGCGGCCACCGTGCGTCATGCAGAAACCCTTGCGCCGCGCAACGTTACAGCAGCTCGCGATCTTGCACTTGCTGCCACCGCCGTGTGCCTTGCACAACCCGCCGCTCTGCGCCACGGTCTGGCAGCCGTCATAGTTGCAGCGCTTGCCGCCACCGTGGCGAATGCAAAAGCCACCGCTCAGCGCGTACTTGACGCAGTCGGGGACGCCGCACTGGCGTCGGTGGTGCGCATTGCGCTTGCCGAGCTTCTTCTCCGCTGCGGTCAGCGCGGCGTCGACCGAGAGCAGATCGAAGAGCGAGAGCGGCTTGCGCGGCTTGGTCACGGGCTGCTCGAGACGCTTCAAGACCGTCTTGGTCGGCGTCATCGCCACTTCGAGCACGCACTTGCGGTACGGGAACGTCGGTGGGCTCCGGCAGCGGCTTTCCCATTGACTGAAGAGCGCCGGAAGCGTCATCATGGGTGGTGGTGGTGGTGATGACGGAGTCCACTTGGTCTCTGAGAAGAGCGTCTGGATCGGCGGGAGCGTCGTCGTCACGTTTGAAGCAGATGTGATTGGCGTAGATGGGGTCGTGGCAGTGGCACGCTGGGCGAAAGCGAGGCGCTGGTAGTGGTAGTAGTGGCTCATGATGGTCGTGGGGATGAAGGGAGGAAGGGAGGAAGGGAGGGCAACTGCTGAGGTTGATCGACTGTTGCTGTGATGGGGACGAGGCAAAAGCGAGAATGAGCTCTTGTCGCGAGCGGCCACTCACCCGTGTGATGCGCACCAAAAGTCAAAGCGAACACCCGTGGGGCTATATGAGAGAGAGAGAGAGTCGCGTCCGTACTGTGATTGACTGCATGCCCGCCCATTGTCGAAATCTCCGAAGCTTCTGTGCTGCCACGCCAGCCAGAGGCGAACAGACAATCCGAAGCAGTCGCCAACCGGAGAGAGACAGTGGGCACCTTCGAAAGCGGTCGCAACATGATCCAATAGAGTGAGTGAGTGCGTCTGTGAAAGATCGCGGATGGTTCCATGACCGCCATCGAGTATACTCTCACGCTGGCTGGCGTTGAAGTTGCCTCCCACGGCGGTGCCCAGCATTTAAACTAGGACAGGCTGGGATCTTGGCCCGCCATGCGCGACTTGACGCCCCCAGAAACCACTTCCCGCAGCCCCGCTTCTCGCGCACGCCTGCAATCGCGTGTACGTAAAAAACACTGCCAGGCATCGCCCTCCCACGCTGCATGCGGTTGGCTCGCCAACCAACCGACCACTGAGGACGGAACCTTCGACCGAGGAGAAAAGGACGGATTCTTCAATCGTCGCCATAGTGGAGCTCCTGATAACTTCAGAAAGGACGCATGAATGATCTCTTCAATGAGAGTGGGACACAGTCTGGCGACGAGCGCTCCCCAGATCCGTCCATCCCGTCTGCCTGTGTATCCATCCCAGAACCAGCCGTGGACGTTGAAGCGCTCGAAACCGCAGTCTCAGACAGTTAGTCTGTTAGCCGGTGACACCAGTGTATCACATGGTTAGGCGCCCTGCGTGACGGGATCCGCAACTGAGGGTGGACCACAGTTTGAACGGCAACCAACAAGGCAACACAAGAGAGTCGTCAGTGCAGTAGGAAGGTCTCTATAATAAGTTATGGGCATTTCTATGGATGACGGCGCCACCTCGTCTCTACAGTGGCGGGCGCTAAATATTTTGTTTTCGTTGCTGACTCTCTCGGTCGCTCACTGACTCTTCAATCAAGCCAGCAGCAGGTTCTGCAGGAACTCGATGTCGTCCTCTGTCCACATCTCCTTCTCGCCCATGGTCGACATGATCGGCACAAGGTTGGCGTACGCGGCGTCGCCCTCCTCCTCCGAGGCGCAGATGGACAGGAACGAGTCCGGAGCGAAGTCGTCGATGCCCGTGGGCGACGCGTTCTCCTCCTTTACGTGGTTCGCAGCAGCCGTCGACTGCTGCTTGAGACGGCTCTGCTGCTGCTGCGGCTGCGATGAACGGTGGTGACTGCGGCTGCCCTCTTGCTCGTCGTCGTCATCTTCTTGGTCCTCGTCCTCGCCCTCCTCTTCGTCGTCCACATCCTCGTTACCTTCCATCTTGTGGTCGTGCTGCTCGATCGCTTCTTCGACGAAGCCGCGCGATGAGACTGCCGCCGCCGCTGCCGAAGAAGAAGGCGCCGCGAACGATAGAATCGGCGACGCCAGACCTTCAGCGCTCGACAGAAAGGACGCTGGGCCGCTCACAAAGTGGCTCAAGTCCATCTTGCCCGGGATCTGGATCGGCGGCGCGAGCGACGCGACCGAGTGCAGCGGATGGTGGTGATGGCTGTGTTGGTGCAGCCCGTGCGCCGGCGCGAGCGTGCTGAGCGAGTGCCCGGCGCTCAGCTGCTGCATGCCGATGCTCTTCTGCTGCTGGTGCTCATAGAAGAGCTGCTGGGCCACAGCCATGGACACTTGCTTCTTAAGCACGGCGCGGCGCTGCGAGCGCTCGCGGCGGCGGATCGCGTGCACGGTCTGGTACTTGCGGTCGCTGCGGCGCTGGATGAGGTTTTGCTTGATGCGGTGCTCCTCGCAGAGTGAGTGCGCGTCGCCGTTGCGCTTGAGCGTGCGTTCGTTGAAGCACTTGCCCGTCTTGTACTGACACTTGCCATAGTACGGGCGCTTCTCCGCAGCTCCGCCCACGGGTTCAGCCGAGCCGGCGTGGAGTTGGCCACCAGCAGCCGCGGCCGCGGCCAAGTCTTCGTAGTTTGCGTTCGCGATCATTTTCGATTTTGAGTACTGTGAGGACCGGTTGGGAGGTCGGAGAGCAGAGAGTACGCGCGAGACGAAGAGAGAGGGGTGGCGACCTCAGTCGTGACTGGTGACCTGCGAATTGCAAACTGATGTTGTGTCACATGTCCGTCCCGCAGCTGCTTCTCACTGCAAGAGAGCGCGCGCGTCCAGAACCCCTAAACAGTGGAGAAGCCAGCATTAGTTGCCCAACCCAAGTGACCTTGGCTCTTTGGCTCGCTCGCCTTTGGACTCTCGCTCTCTCGAGCTATGCCGTCGCAGAATATCTGCTTTTCCGAGTTTCAAAGATAGCGCGGATCCGATTTCGCAGCTTTTTTAGGAGCGAACGAGCGAGCGCGCGCAGGAATAGACGGAGACATCCAGCATTTCAAAGATAGGATGGCTCGCTGCTTTGCACCTGCGAGCCACGCGCGCTGTTATCATCGCTTCAGTCAGCGTGGCGAATGTGGTGGTGACTAACAGCAGCATCTTCGAGAGAGGTATCCAGGAATTCCCGCCTGCGAGCTACGTAAGTCGCTCCGAATAACTAGAGCAAAATAGAATTAGATACCGCTGTGGCGGCTCGGCTCGGCTGCACAAAAGCAACTCAGCGAGTCATCGCGAAGAATTCATAGCGCGAAACATTGCGTGGTAAAGTTAGTTAGTGGATCGATTGGTATTTGCAGTTGGCTCGCTTTGCATTGATTCGACCATATTTTATGCGCTAAAGCTCAGATCATTCTTCAAGCGAGCAGTCGCGGTCGTCGTGGGCCAAGGTCTGACGGCACAGTGCCGCAAGCGTTGGTGTTTCTGGTGGGTTAGTAAGGACGGGGCCAAGAGGCAGCCGCACGTCACAGGACGAGGTGACCAGCGGGTTGTGGGTCCACAAAATCCTGAGGATTTTTTCCGACCAGCTGGCCGCGTCCTCGACTGGCTGAACGTCAATTGGCCAGCATAACTTGAGTCCGACCCTCGGATGAATGATGCTTGGCCGCTCCAGCTGCTGCTGGCGACACTCGAGTTGACGCTTGCGACTGTACAAAGGCACACAGTTTACTTGTTTGCATCGTGAGCGAGCGTCAAAAATGCGGCGCCATCCGTGATTGCTGCGCGCAGCAAGACCCCCTCCCCCTCTCTCTTGCTCAGCTGGACCGAAACGTCCCGATCAGCTCGCCTTCGTGCTGAGCCAAGCGTCCGGTTGTAAAAAAAATCGGCGAAGCTGACGGGAAAAGTGGTCAGCCAGTCTGTCGATCGAAGGAATAGTGGAGTGGAATTCGACGGAGGCCCCAGCCAGCCAAAGGAGAAGCATGGGCGATCGCCTATCGACCCGGTCCATGTGGACGAGAGAGAGAGACAGATCACAGAAATGGAAGAAGGAGAACAAGAAGCAAATTGTGAAGCTCTGCGCGGATTTGTTACAGATCGCGGCGACTGATATCGAAGCTTCCGCACGATCCTGTTGACGACAAGAATGCGGAAAGCAACAGACAAGCAAGTGAATCTCACTTGCGTGGCGTTTGTTTACGTGTCCGCAATCAATGTTTTTTCAACCCCGCGCAGCGTTACAAGCGCGATCTCGACGTGCGCGTCGTGCGTGCGTATGTGTGTCCGTATCACAACTTCGTCTTGTTTCGCGACCTTTCAAATCCACAATCCACAAATCCACTTTAATACTGGCCCCTCTGGGCAGGTTGCTTGTGGGCATTGAAGTTCAAAAAGGGCCAGTATTAAAGGTGGATCTGCGAAAGCTCCCAAAACGCGCCAAGAGCTAACGGCATGAACAACACGATGCTGCGATCCGCTGCGAGGTCGTCGACGCGTCACCTGCGCCAGTGCAGTCTGCACACGCAGTCGCTCGTTGTCCCGCACCGTTTTGCGCTGTGGCAGCTGCGGCCGGACGGCCGCACCGATGGAGACGTGGGCATGCTGCTCAAGCAGGACCGAGAGCTGCTCGCGGAGCTTCCTTCTCCGCCCGTTGCGCGGATGCTGCTGCCTGCGAATGTGACTGGACCCAGCGCAGCGCATCAGTTCGTGTACGTGCCGGCCGCGCACGCGCGTAGTGTGGAAAGGATCCTCGCTGGGAGCGCGCCGTCCAGCGGGTACTTTGCGCTGTCGCTGCTGCCGCACCCGCCCAATGAGCAGATTCGCGTCCAGAAGCACGAAATCAAGACTGTCCCGCAACCCCCGGGCTCCGTCGCGACGCAACTACTGCTCTCGAACGCGCTCGTTAACGTGTGGAACTTTTGCCTCGAGCCGCAATGCACCTGCGAGCTGCACGAGCACCTGCTTCCGTACGTGTTTATCAACCGCTCGAGTGGCTCGACGCGCAATCTGGACGCGCAGATGCAAGACCAGGGCGAGACGCACTTCCGCGCGGGGGAATTTCGCTATGTGGACGTGGATTCAAGTGAGCAGCGTTGCATCCACGCGTTCCAGAACACGGGCGAGCAGGCGCTGCAGCAGTACGTGATTGAGTTTAAATCGTGAGCGAAGGTGACCTTTTAAGTGCGGCGTCTAGGCTACTTGGTGGGAAAGTAGGTGCTTCGCGTCGATCTGGGGTTGGGATTGTACTTCAGCTTGGGTTTCGAAGGAGCAGGCACTGCTGCAGATCTCTCTACCTTGTTGTCCTGTTGGCGCGCGCGGTCCACTTCGCCAAGCAGCTTGTTCGCTTTCATGGACGACAGTTTTGCATAATCTGAAGAGCCATTTTGTTGGTATTGCGGGTTCTGTCGTTGGCTGTGTATGTTGGCGCTCTTGTTCTTGTCCACCTTCGTGCTTTGCTCCCACAGCTCGTGGCTTCGTGTCCAGAAGACGCGCTGCAGCGACCGCAGATCCTCGAGCATGCGCTTCTTCTGGCGCGCGCAGTTTGCGAGAACGCTCTCGGCGCTCAGCTTGTCAAGCGCCGCCGCTTTTCTTCGTGCTGCTGCCGTGGCGAGTTGCCTTTCCGGTGTTTCTGTGTCGTTCTCACTGTTATTCCCCGAGAAAAGCAAAGTGCTGCGACCTGGACTTGCACAGCTGCACAGGAGACCAAAGGCAGGATTTCTAGTTGATGAGCTGAATTCAGGGCCGGTGATCTGCTTTTCAAAGTCCACTGAGAGCGACTCGATTGAGGCTTCGGCCAGGTTCACAGGAATGATCGCTTGTGCAGATCCTGGTGCACTTGAGAGACTGTTACAAAATGACCAGCGAAGCTATTTCAACGAATTTGTCAGTCAGGTATTGCTTGAGAGAGCAATGAAGATTGAGTCGTTGATACCTGGACAAGGAACTCGGGAACGACGGCTTGTGGGTACCGCACGAGGTACTCCTCCTACGTCATTATAGCAATGACCAACGTCAATCCACGAGGTATTGGCCGATTAGTACCAATGTACCAAGTGCTGTCGCACCTCGTCTGCAAAGTAGAGCGTCCCGACCAGCGGATCATCTGGAAACAAGCTGCTCGCGTCCTCTAGACCATTCACTTCTCTCTTCACACGCACGGTTTTCCCCATGGCCACGCGACAGAGTGCGAGGTACTGAATGCTGCTGACCTGTGCTTCTCGCTGGCATCCCTGCTGCAACGAGCCTCTCGTCTCTTCAAACGTGGAGTAGCGACTGAAGCGCCGCGGGAACTCCAGAGCCTTTGACTCACGCACTTTTAGGCGCGCGCGGAATTCGTGTGACGTGCCAGGCGCATCGTCCACGCTGCCTAAGCTATAGCCAGTCACACTGTTAGACGTGGATATAGGCGCAGTGATAAAGACACAAAAGGGATTCAAACTCACGACGGTCGGTTGAAGACCTCGATGGTTTCGGTCGTGGACATCTGGAAGCTCTTCTCGTCCGAGTGCATGCCCCACACGACGCAGTGCTCGATGCTCTCGCTTGGGACAGTACAAAAGAGCCCTTTGATCTTGACTTCGAACGGCGGCAGCGCGTGCGTGAAGCAGTGGAAGTGGTGCAGTAGCGGCCGGTTCTCGATCTTGAACACGTCTAGCACCTCTAATTGCTGCTGCTGGGCATCACTAGAGCCAAAGAAGCCTCGCTTCACGTTCTCGGTTGCAGCTTTCACGCAGCGCTGGTGCTGCAAGTCGGACGTTGGAAGGCGCCACATGCGCACCTGCCCTGAAGTCTCGCTCTCGAGCTGCGTTGCAAAGAGACTGGTTAACGCGTCAGTCAGTGGCATTTAGATGTACAGCTGTAATAGAAACAACGAAGAGTTCACTTGAAATGAAAGAGCTGCTGGGTTTGCTTGAGCAGATCCTGGCACGTGGCATCCTCTCTCTGCGTCCACTGCTCAATGTACGCGCGCTCGGCCTCCAAGAGCGCGTAGAAGCGCAGCACGCTTTGCATTGCGAACTGATTGTAGAGCAGCTCCAAACGTACAAACTGATCCAAGTACCGCTCTGCTTGCCGTTCAGATTCTGCAGCGGGCGTGTTGGCAGTCGGAACATGTTCAGCCTGTGCATCCACAATTGCAGTCTGCACGCCCGCCCATCGCGCCGCGGTCGCTTCTCGCCTCGCCTGTGCCGGCGATAAAAGTGCATCACTACGCGCATTCCCATAGACACAGACAGCATAGATCACACGAATGCGATATGGTTAAGCGGCAGCGCACCTTTGTCTGCGCTCTCAGACGCCGGGCAAGTGCGATCTTGTGCGTCCAGGGCTCCACTTGCTGCTCGACGGAGCGCGCCGGCAGCAGCAGCTCGTGCAGCAGAAACGGCCGCGCGCCGTGCAGCGTGCCGCCCTCGCAGACGATCGTCGCGCTGCTCACGCGCACGAAGAGCTCGCCGCTGGGGGCGCCTCCGCCGCAACGCGCGTCCTTTGCCTTGAGCGCCGCCATCTTTGGCTGCGGTTTGGTTTCGTACGCGTTCCTTCTGTGCGCAACCTTATATTTCGACATTTTTGACAATTTGGGTTCATTTTATGTGTACCACATTACACAGTGAGATATGTAGCCATATGTCAAAAGCGCCGTGGCCATTCGCACATACATTGTTCAAGCTATCACGTCGTGCTCGATTGAGATGTGGGCGTAGCCAAGAACATCTTTCACATGGACATGGAGATGTTGTGAACGCGGCCAAGGACATCATCCATGCATCAATCGGTGAAGCCTTCATCGAGGAGCCCTGTCAGCACTTGCTGGCGTTATAGGCTGAAACAACAGGAGATACTAGTTGAAGTTATACGTACTTAGGTATCTTAGACATCTAAAGGCGCCATCTTTGAAAATGAGCCACACTTTATATTTCGACATTTTTGACATATTGGATTCATTGTATACCACCCTACACAGTGAAAAATGTAGCCATGTGCCAAAAGCGCATGACCATCAGCTGTTGAGCTGCTCGAGCGTGCGCCGGCGCTCCTCCTCCTGCGCGCGCCGCCTCGCCTGGCGGATCCACTTCACGAGGCTGAACTGCAGGAAGAGACGGCTGAGGTAGTGCTGCGTGAGCTTGGCGGTGTGTAGCATCTTGACACACGCGCGGATCTCCTGCCACGCGCGGTTGAGTGTGCCGTGCAGGTCAAATTTTGCCTGGGAGACCTGCTGTTGTCGCTGCTGCGCGTGCTGCTGAATGTCGATGAGGAGCCGCTCAATGAGCGCATTCTGCTTCCTCAGCAGCGTCTTCGTCGCCTTGTTCTGGTGTGACGCCTCCAGCTGGTACGCGAGGTCCTGGTGCACGCTGTGCCAGTAGCGAACCAGGTCTTCCACTTCCTGCTCATGATACAAGACACGCAGTTTAAGGTCAGCATTTGTACGAGAGGTCCACTCTCCATACCGCTCCTTAACACCCAGAGATATACCCTCTCCACTGACGAGATGTTGGTCCTTCCAACTGACAGTCGCAGCTCCTGGAGGTCCTGCTCTTGGAACGGCACCTCGGGCAGGTGTGCGTTGAACAACCGCAGTTGGTAGGCGCGCGTCACGCACAGCAGCGTCTCGAGGTCCAGGAACTCCTGCCCAACGTCGCCGAACACGAGTCGGCACTCGCGCGGCGAGATGCGGCTGTCGGTGACGCTCGTGACGATCTTGATGAACTGGTCGAGGCCGATGCGGTTGCTGCCTGTGTCGTTAGCCTCGAACGCCTGCTTATATTTCTGCGAAGATCGCCAACGTAAAGAGACACATGGTCAGGCCTGAATAGATAACAACATGACCTAACAAAGCAAGCAGGCTGCGTACCTCGTCGACTTGCTGGCTCATGGCGCTCCACTTGGAAAGGAACACAGCCATTGCGTCGTCCAACTCCACCAGCTTCTCTTCGTCAGTGCTGTCATCTCGTTTTCCAGCTTCAGCCGCAGTACTTTGCGCTCGCATAACCGGAGGTAGTGCGTTGATCTCCTGTATCAGAGCCTTCTTCTCGGAGCCCATGAACTTGAAGTTGAAGAGCGTGTCTGCGGTCGCGAGGATGTGCTGGACGTACACGGGACACGAGCCCTCGGGCGTCTCTTCCAGGCGGTTCTCGGCCTTGAAGATTTTCATCTGGCCAAAGAAGATGTGGCCCAACGCGTGTAGGTAATACAGGAACACGTCGTAGCCTGGCGAAGAAGACGATCCACTGGTCGCAAGGCCAGAGGCAGCGCAGAAGAACGCGACCCGCTGGTCGTCCTGGAACGCCAGCAGTCCTTCGACGAAGCTGAAGAGCCAGCAGCCCACGAGCGCCGGGGACTCGTAGCGCGCGATGAAGTAGTCGCACGCAAAGGGCGCGATGGTCCAGAGACACGAGTTCTCGATCTGCAGGTGGTCGGCCTTGAGGAACTCGAGGCAGATGTCCAGGATCAGCGTCTTCACGTGCGCCTTGGTGAGCTTGAGCGACGTGAGCTCCGAGTCGGCTAGCTGCTGGAAGAACGCGCGCAGGTACGTCTGCCATATACTCGGGATGTCCACGCCAAACTGAAATGGCACGAGCTGGATCTGCTGCTGTTGATGTGGCACAACAGGGATAGGTTGTGGCTCTACAGTCTCTAGCGCAGCCGCAGCGATCTCCGCGATCTCCTCCTTCGTCGCATTGTCGCGGTGCAAGCGCTTCTTCGGAGACAAGCCTGGCGCTATTGGTCGTCTGCCCTTTGTACGTGCGGCCGGTGCCGAGACTTTCGTGTCCTTGAGGAGATCCTTCGGTAGCTTCTTGTGGATATAGAACTGTGTGGTAATGCCTTTCGCACCAGCATCCGCATCCATGATGCTCCGCGGGTGGTACCCGACGCTCGCGATCTGCGGCGAAATGAGCGCGCGAAAGACCGTCGAGATGCCTCTCAAGTACAGACACTGCTGCATCTTCCTGCGCGTCGACGACTCGCGCTCCTTGGCGCGCGCGAGGTCCCCCGGTGACGACGAGAAGTCGATGTTCTGCAGGTTCAACGCGGCCGTGGTGCCGTCCACGACCGCATCAAAGATCTTGACCAGCGCATCGCCGCCTTCGACATTCTCAGTCTACAAGGCCACACACCAACAACAGCAAGGTTCGTCAACAGAGCTAAGCCATAGGAATGAATACAATAGAGCTCCGAATACCCGCAATAGCAGGCTCTCTCTCAAAATCGCGTCGTTCGACGCCGCCGTGTCCACAAAGTAGTGCTTCCACGTATCGATGTGCGATAAGAGGATGTCCTGCAGCGCCGTCGGGTGGAACTCGCTCAAGCACGTCACGAGGTACTGCGACGTGCGCAGCTGGTCGAGTAAGTCGCGATTTGGCCCGCTCGCGGGGTCCTCATGGAAGACCTCGCGCAGCAGGCGCAGGATCTCGCCCGGGTCCTCTTGCGCGATGCGCTCGAGCGTGGCTACGGATGCGCGGCGCATGAAGTTCTGCACACCCTTGACGCTCTGCAGCTGCAGCATGAGCCGATAGAACGAGCTCACGTCCGCCTGCTGGTGCATGTCGCTGAAGAGCTGCTTGAGCAGCTCCGGCTGGTCCAGGAAGAGCGCCGAGAGCTCGATCGTGTGCGACGTGAACCAGTCGATGAGGTACGAGCCGCCGACGGTCACACCAGTTGTCCCCGCTGCGACCAGGTATTCTTCAAAGCCCGTGTTGCCGCCCACGTCCGTCATCGTGTCACTGGTCGATGTGTTGGTGCCCCAGAGCAGTTGGACGCCGCGGTTCTTCTGCACGAGCGCGTCCAAGTAGCCGCAGGCTTTTGGGTCCAGCTTGAGGAATCGTTTCACGGAGCCAGCGAACTTTGTGATCGTGAACCGTAGGATGCCCAAATTTTGCGCGATGGCGCTCAGCAGGATCTCGGGGCTCTGGTTGATCGCGTTCACGAGCAGCGACGGGTTCTCCTTCTGTCGCTGGATGATCGTCTGCACCAAAGCGTTCGTGCCGCTGCCGTCGTCCAGTTCTAGTTTGGCGCGCCGCTGTCTCTCGCGCGCGTCTTCGCTCCTAGCGAATTTGTCCAGAATCCCGTCCGTTGGCTCGAGGTACGCGCACAGTAGGTCGCACAGGACGCCTTTCGCCTCGGAGATGACACTCTCTGGTGCTGAATCTGGTTGTGACGACTGGTCTGAGCCTTCGTCTTTGGGTCGTCTTCGCTTGTCCCCCATTGCTTCCAGCTCGTCGTCGTCGCAGAGCAAGTCGAAAATGTCTTCGCACTTGCGCAGAATCGCCTCGTGCGCGCCTCGCAGCTGGTCAATCGACAGGTTCTCCACCGCTGTCACTTTGGTCTTGAAGCGGTTCGGACTGTCTGACGATGGATGCGGGCCAATGACACCAAGCAATACGTCTGGAATGGAGATGACTTGGTGATCTGGTTCCCCATCAGTAGTAACAGCCCGGCTGCCGCCATCAACGACGGCCAACGAGTTCCTCGGCGGGGGTCGAGCCTGGTGGTTCATGAACGCAAAATTGGACTTGAGCCGATTCCGCACGGTCACCGTCGGTCGGCGGAACTGCGATCCATTGCCAGGAAGCTGTGGCGCCACTGGTTGGTACTGCAGATTGGCGAAACCTCGTGCTGGGGCGATACTCAGATTGTGCCTTGTGGCCTGGCGCCGGTGGTGGATCTGCTCCGCCATGTACGTCTCTTCGAGCGCGCGCAGCACGGATTTGAGCTTGCTCGCGTCACTCTCCGCGTCTCGTTCTCCTCTGTCTCCTTCTCCATACGACTGGAAGGATTTCAGCAGCACGCTCTGCTCCTCCGAGCTCAGTGTCTTCCAGAAAGTGATCACGAGCCGCACGCGCTCCTGTAGAACGAGGTTCGCCAGCGCCGACGCGCGCTTGCGCGTGTCCTCGAGCGAGAGCTCGTGCGTGTCGAACTCTTCGACTTCTTCGTCCTCTTCTGCCTGTTTTTCATCCCTGTCTTGCTTCACGAAGGTCGCATCGACGGTCTCAACGGCGCGCGCGGTGGCCATCGTGTTCCATAGCACGAGGAAGAGGTCGTCGCACAGGAACGGCGAGATCATCTCTGCGATGGCCGTGAGACGCAGCGGCGTGTCCATTTTCCTCAGCGCCTGTCACGATTACGTGTACAAACCGATAGACAGTTCAGTGGATACAAACCCCAGTGCCAAATGGATACATAGAGAGTGTACTGACCAATGTCGCAGTAAGGAGCTGCTGATTCGCTCGCCCCTCCTTCGCCTCCTGCTCGTCGCGGAGGTCCTGGAGCTCCTGCTGTCGCCTCTCCAGCTCTTCTCGCTGCTCTGCGACCACATCTGCGTACTGCTTCTGGCTCGAGTAGGGCTCGTTAGGGTCGTATCGCATGTAGATCGAGTTCCCAAGGCCGCCCATGAGCACGTCACAAAGCAGCGTTGACGCGCCGCACGCCTTCAGCACCTGCCGAACGATTTCGAGACACAACGTCGAGCAAATGCGGTTCGGACTCGCGTCAACGCTGCCAAAGCGGCCCACGTCCGAATGGCGCAGCAGCGACTGCCAGATGCGCGTCATCTTGCTATCCTGTGACCTGTTGGACACCATGACAGAGTCGGTTTTGGTCAGTAGACCTCATCCAAGAGCGACACCAGGCATTCAACTCAGGACTACGCACAGCGATGGCTCGTGCATCTGCGCCGCCCATTTTCCGATCGTGAAGTACAGGATCTCGTCGAAATCGACCGCTTTCTCTGCAGCACTCTGCGGAATCGGGATGCCATCCAGAGCTTCAGTGGTGCCTTGCCTTAGCTTTGGCAGCCCACCTGGACTCTGGTTGGACGACGGCGCTCTCCTTGGCGTTCGCGGACTCGAGCGCTCAACAAAGTTGAACGACGGCAGCGTGGGCCCGACGCCTGTGGCTTGGTCGAGCGGCTCTTTCTTCAGAATCGCCCTTCGATTGCGGCGCATGGGGGCTCTCGCGAGGACAAGGTAGTTGGCTTTGAAATATGAAGAGACCATTTTCAAACCTCGTCAGCGAAGAGCTCGAAACGGCAGCGACGACAGTTCCGTTCGAGTCTAAATGCAGGGACGAACATGACACCATGAGCTGCCAGAGTACAACAAATCAAATAGAGCTCATACACCATACACTGGTAGGTGTGCGTCAACGTCACTCGACAGAAGAGCTCATACCGCCTCAATTCCTCATATGCAACAGACACAAACCTCACGCTCCTACCCTTTCAGCACTGGCTGGTTCTCCTATAGTGTGGATGGACCCTACAAGTTGGCGACCTGGCGGGGCTTGAGGCGCTTCTTGAGACGCGAGAGCTCCGACTCCATGAGCTCGTGGGACCACGCGCGCAGCGACTCGACCATCTTCTTGCGCAAAAACTCCTCTGCGACCTTTTCCTCCTCTTTGAGCGCGTCGTCGTCGTCCAAGTCCGTGTATCCGCTCACAGCACCGTCGATCCCTCCACCACTCGCGATTCCTCCGTTGAGGCTACTACTAATGCTCTCTGCGCTGCCGCTAGCACTAGCGCCGCCGACGATCCCGCCGCAGTCCTTCTCGAGGAACGTCGAGAGGTCCTTGAAGAAACCGGCCATGTCCTTCATGCCGTTGGGGAACACGGCGCGCATGCGCTCGATGGCTTCGGCATCCTTCTTGATCTTCTCGCGCTCCATGGCCTCGACCGACATGTTGCGCGCTTGGTGCTCCTTGCGGTTGCGCAGGCTGCGCACCCAGCCGTTCGAGCCACGGAAATCGTCGATGCCGAGCTCCTCGGCGAACTTCTTGCCCACATCGCGGATGAGCGTGTCCGAGACCGCCATCTTCTTCTCGCGCGTCATGTCGAACCAGTTCTCGACGAGCCGATTCAGCTTCTCGAACTTGGACTTCTTATTGATGTGCTTGGAGCCACCCGAGATGTTGTCCTTGTAGTACGCCTTCTTGAACTCGTCCTTGCGCTTCAAAATGCGGCTGACCGTGCTCTTGTTCAGGCCAAACTGCGCCGCCAAGCGGATGCCGCTCATCTGGTCCTTCGAGGCCGCGGCGTTGCTGCCGCCGCCGCCGCCGCCCTCGTGCTTGACGCGGCCCGTCGCCTTGGGGTCGTACTGGTACTCCTCCGCGAGCTCAATGAGCCGAATCTTCGTCTGCAGGTCGATGCTCACGTTCGACGCCGCCTTGCGCTTCTTGCCTTCCGGCTGCTGCTGCCCCTCCATCTTGGCAGAACCGATGTCCTCCGTGAGGCGACGGCCATCGTCGAGCCCCACGACAGTGCTCTTCTGCATCTCGCCGAACTCTCGTGTGAAGTGGCTCATGCTCGCTGCCAAGGCACCTTCGGGGTCGTGCTGGAAGTACGACTGCACCGAGTTGCTGTCGGTCAAGCCCCCCGAGCCGAGGATGTTCATCGCGAGCACCTGGTTCTGTCGTGCCTGCTGCTGTTGAACGTGCTGCTGAACGTGCTGCTGCTGGAGCTGGTGCTGCATCTGCTGAAGCTGCTGAAGCTGGTGGTGCTGCTGCTGATGGTGGAATTGCTGCTGGTGAACCTGATGATGCATCTGGTGATGCGCGTGGTGGTGATGCACATGCAGCCCCGCGGACGTCGGAGACCCCGGGAGCGGTAGCAGCGACGGTGAGCTCGGCATTGCCAGTGGCGTGAGGTCGTCGTGGCCGTGGTGGCCCGTAGCACTGTCCGCGGACGTCGAGAGCCCGTTGGCGGCCGCAAAGGACTCCATGGAGCTCTCAAAGTGGCTGCGGTTGCTCGCGCGGGCTGCGGCCTCGTCGTCGTCCTCGTCCACGTGGACACCGCTGGTGTGGCGGCTGACCGTCGCTGCGTCGTCCGCGCAGGCGCTTAGCGAGAGCGATAGGATTTCCTCCTCGCTGCTGCCATTGCTGCTGAGCTGCTGCTGTTGGTGCGGGTCTTGCGGGCTGCTGTTCATCGCGCGCTCGTTGGTTGCTCGTTGGCTTGAGTGGTTGCTTCTTTGAGACCGTCTCACAGACAAATTTCAGTTTTACAAAAAAGACAATTTTTCATCAGGTTTGCGAAGCTGAAGCAAAATATCATGCACTGGTGGAGCCATCGAGTGCGTTGACGATAAAGCCATCTACAAGGCGTTGCATTAGGCCATGTAACCCGGGCTTGAGGTGACGAGCAAACTCTCGTTGTTGTACTTGGAGGCTCGCTCTGAGATGTTGAATGAGTTGTAGAGCATTAGGAACTTGTCCACGATGATAATTTTTTAATGCATGCTGCTGCTTGGAATCTTCACAGTACAGACAGTGATGCAGGGAACAGAGAGTCGACCGGTGAACGTCACGTACTCATCGTACTGTTCTCTGTCGCACACGATGCGGGCTGATAGGTTGCTTCCTCTGCGTTTGCGGACGTCCAGAACGCACTCGATTAATGAGATGTCCGAAATGACATAGCAGCAGATGTCGATAGAGGTCTGAGCGCTCTGGATGTAGCCACGCAGCGCAGCCAGCGACTGCTCCCTCTACTCCTCGTCCTCTACAAACAGAAGCACCCGTTCCACTCGCTTGGGTTCGGCATGTAGAATCCTCTCCACAGTCACTCGCACAGGTGAGTTGAGACGAGCGGCTGAAGGTAGTGGTGGTGGGTTCGCCGACTGCTGCAGTGCAGCGAGCAGTAGCGCTTTGGCGACCGCCTTGCGCTGCGACTTGACTTGCTTACCTAGAGTCCATTTGTTCATATCCGTAATCGTAGCAGCATCCACCACCGAGCAGCCCTTCACAATCACGAGCCGTGCCGCGATCGCAGGGTGAGTATTGTTGTACGCGCCGGAGTCAGTGACTTGCTGCGCGGCTGTGAGGGGTGGCCTTGGAGAGACGAGCTGCACGGCGGCGGACTTGCGCTTTGGGCCCATTTTGGTCCTTGTCCTCGGCGCGCACTACTTGTTTGCTAGAGAGCTGAAGAGTCGTAGGGGCCATCTTGCTGAGCGCTCGTGTGCTTGCGTGGCGGTGATTTTGAAAGTGAGTGGCAAAGGCCGAAACGAGCGGCTGTGGCGGCCAGGCGGTGATATCAAAGGGTGTGAGGTGTGAGGTGTCACGTGAATAGATTTGCAATGATTGCTGCGTGCTACATAAGGAACTTAGAAGCTAGCAGATCGACGCCACAGGACGACTTCTGTCGCCCTTGAAGTTGCTGGCATGAAAGTGGTAGTGAGATGGAGGAATTTTGTAAAATGTACGATTAAAAGCTAAACTTTAGCAAACGCAAGGCACCATTTCTTGAAAAATTTCGCGCCTTTTTACTTGCTGCCATTAATTTGAAATAAATTACCAATAAGTTACAAGAATGGTGACAGTTATACTGCCAATAGAATTTTTTTCGCTTTTTCCAATGAGTGGTTGGTGGTTTTATTTGATCTTAAAGTATAATTTATATAACCTACTCGGTGATTTTCATACATTTGCTGTTGTGGACTAACTTTAAATTGGCCATTTGTCGAAGTTTTTCTTTTTTGGGTTCGTTTTAAACTCCAACTGAATCACTAGCAAAAACAAAACATGATAAGGATACATTTGTTTCACTACCGTGTGCGCCATAATCGTAAGTACGGCACTTTTTTCGAAAGTGATGGATTTGTTTTCGAGTTTCTGGCTTGTGGAGCTGCCTTTTGGATATGCTAGTGCAATGAGGAGGTTCTTGTGGTGAAATTTCAGCTCAATGGAGT
>JAADXK010000653.1:0-18149 GCA_023337805.1 Globisporangium barbulae | reverse complement strand
GGCTCGAACGATCAGCAAACGTAGCGCGGTCAGTAGCGTATTCAGATTATTTTGCTGTCTATAGTCGGAAGCAAGGCGGAGGGATGCATTTCATTTCTCCGAGTGCTCAGTAGCATAGTAAAAGCACACATCTGAAGTATCAGTGCACCTAAAACATCAAATTTAATGTATATTAATATCCGGTTACCGTATTTAAAAAAAAATATTTTATGTTTTATGTGGAGTGACCAGAATCATGTGGACCACTTTATTGAAGACTACTATCTGGATAAATTGATGTGACCCACATAATTATAGTCCTCTTTTTTGGTTGGTGGCAAACTATTGGCTCGCAGCCATTCGGAGCTGCATGGGGCCGACGCGGCCATGAGCGCGCTCACTTTTGGTTCTGTGGAGCACTATCACCCGCTGAGAAACAAGAACTGTCAAGACAAAATGGTTGCCTCTAAGAAGTCGGTATGGAAGAGACCCCCCTGCTGCTGCCTGCCTCCTCACCGCTGCGTCCCGCGCGCGTGTGTGTGAGTGCGTGTGCGCGTGCGTCTTGCCTCTCAATCTCTTCTTCCATCCGGTGGACGAGGTTCTGTCGATCAGAAAATGGAAGAGGCTTCTCTCTCGGGCGACGATGACGGGGATGGCGTGGTGGTGTGTGGCGTATGTGTGTCTCTGGATGCGTGCTGCTGCCGCTTGTTGCTGTCGCTGTCGTCGTCTGGGATCGAGAATGCGCGGCGCGAGCCACTCTTCCACGGCCATTTGGTGTGATCCAACGATTGAATTTGAGAGAGCACGGCTCGTCTCGATGCCTTCACGGGCGTCGACGAGCCCGCTCGTTCGTCGCCTGCACTCCGCGCGCGCTCGCTCGTCGTGGTGGACCTTGTCCGCCATGCCGTTGCGCGTTGATACTGATGTTGTTGTGTGCTTGCTTGTCATTTCCCGCCGAGCAGAAGAAATCCATGGAGAACATCAACTCGCGCCTGCAGTTGGTGATGCGCTCCGGTAAGGTCGCGCTCGGCTACAAGCAGACCCTCAAGGCGCTCCGCTCCGGCAAGGGTACGTCCATTCGCCATTCTCCTCTCTATGGTTGTTGGTGTATGATCAGCTCTCTAACACTTGCGCTCTCTGTTTTCTTTAATTGCTATTCTGCAGCCAAGCTTGTGCTCATCGGCTCCAACACCCAGCCTCTGCGCAAGTCGGAGGTTGAGTACTACTCGATGCTCGCCAAGACCGGCGTTCACCACTTTGCTGGCACCAACAACGACCTCGGTACCGCTTGCGGTAAGTTCTTCCGCGTGTCGGTGATGTGCATCCTCGACGCCGGTGACTCGGACATCCTTCGCTCCATGCCTGCTGAGAACTAAGTTTGTGGTCATGCGCGTGACTGCGGCTTGAGGGACTAGATTCGTTTAATGCAAATGAAGACAGCACCGTGATTTGAGGCTCCATTATCCATTTCTTTCTGTTCCTTTTGCCTTGCAAGTGTCTTTGTACTGCTGTGTCGTTATGAACTGAGACGCTGCTGCCTAAATGCTCAATGAATTTATTGACTTTCCTTTCCCCTCACGCCACCAGGGTCTTGCGAGTTCGCGAGCTCTCAGGTTCTCTTAGAGTGATCGTAATACTGCTTCGGTCTTTCTTATGCCGAGTGTCGAGCTCAGCAACGCTGGTGCTTTGAATGTGAGCAGATCAGTCGTCACGCTCGGACACACCGCGGCAAAGTGTTTCGAAGAGTGCCTAACGATAGAACTTGTTTGTGATCTCATACAGATCGAATCGTCTCGAGACTCGTCTCGACTGCTGAGATCGCAAGCGGCGTGCTGAGGCCTAAGAAAGCAGCCAGAGATCGCTGAGATTAGCAAAACAAGTTGGTTGAAGCAGCATCGCCCCACTGGACTTGCTTAGGATGGCTGAGCAACGACAACGAGAAGACATGCAACAACCGCGACGGCTTGGTTCTATTTACTCGGGTTTAAATCGGTTCGCCTTCTTGAGCTTCTCGACCATTTGTCGATCTTCCTCAAAGCGCTCGCGCAGCGTTTTCAGTTCTGCACCACAACATCAACAGCAACAACACACATATACCACGGCATTAGCATCACAATAGCCCTATACGAAACAAGAATCCAATAGCACAGTTTGAGATGAACGTACGGTCGCGCTTGCGCTCGCGCATCTGGAAGCGGTAGAAGTTCTCCATCTCCTTGGCCTTTTGCTTCTTTGCGGGGCGGCCGAGGTCCTCGGCGGCCGCCAGCGTGCGCTTCTTCGTGTTCACGACGGTCTTGAAGCCGTCGTCGTCCACCTGGGCCTTGAGCTCCTCACGCTGTCGGAAGTCCTGTTGTTCATAGTACAAAACAGCAAAGCATACAGTATTAGCACGATCGTGGCGACAACGTACAGTTGATAAAGCTCATTGCCGGCACGAACCTCCTGCTCGTCGGTATCGAACTTGGCCATGTACTGGTCTGCGATCGCCTTGACGGCCGCGAGCCCAGGCTTGTTGGCTCTGTACTGATTCAGGTACCCCTGCAGGCCCGTCGTCGCGGCCGCAGGGTTCTCGCTCTCCTCATTCACTCCGTCATCCTTCACCTGCAACTGCGTCACCTGCAGTACTTTCTTGAGTGCGTCCTTGGACTTGAACACGACGTGCGCGGTCTTGGCCAGCAGCGCGTCGCTCGCGCCGCTGGAGCTGATACTACTGGCACTGGACTTGACGCCACTGCCGGCCACGATGTGCTGGATCGCGCCCACGGCCGGCTCGAGACGCGCGCGCAGCCATTCGTCGTCGGCGGTCGGCGGCAGGTTCACGATGTAGGCCGTGCGCTCGGCCGCGAGCAGCGACTCACCGCTCGCCTCGCTCTCCTTTACGTTGTGCTTCTTCACGTAGATGTAGCGGCGGAACGCGCTGTGCGCCAGCGGCAGCGCGATCGCGTGGTACCCGCTCACAACCTGTGCCATCTTCTCTTCTTACGCTTGTCTGGTAGTCTTACTGCTTCGTTTAGTGGAGCTGCTCGCTCGTGTTCGTTCGTTCACAAGAATTTGATGTGCGCCACATCGATTTTTGGGAAAAAAGTACATGTGGCAAGATACAATGTTTAAGCACTTTTCATGAGCCAAAAAAAGTGACGAAATGTTGGCTTGCCGTTTTGTATCGCGATTGCTATATTAAGGACAAAACAACATTTTGTAACTTTTTTGTTTTAAAAAAAAGTTGCGAAATCTTGGGCTGCGCTTATAATAGCGATCTCGATACAAAACGGCAAGCCAACATTTCGCCACTTTAGTAATCATTTTTGTGGAATTTTCCCTCAAAAGTACTCTAAAATATGTTCTAGAAAAGTGAAATGCGTTAGCGTAAAGATTACTTTGCTGCAGCTGTTCTTGGTAAAAGTACTTTTAAATGAAAGGTTGTGTGAGCACTTTATTTCTCGTCACTTCACGTGAACCACCTCATTCCAGGCTTCTTAGGCTCCACTGGCCAACGTGACTTGGCTTGGACTGTTCTTGCTTGTTGTATGGCATATCAAAATTTGTATAGCATACTTTCTAAATTATTACGAAATAGTTACAAACAATAAAGTGTACCAGCTGGAATGGTACAGTGTATCGCTTTTGATGAGCTTCTCGCAATCAACAGTTGAGAGGCATGCATGCTCAACAATGGCGATAACGACGACGATGGACAAGCGCTGCGTGACGGCTCTGTAGAGCTCGAGAGGCGGTCACCTATTGAGATATTCACGCGCAGCTCAGATACATTTCTGTTGTGCTCGCGTTACGGCCCTTATGCGTAAATAAAGACCCATCTTCGCGGCGCGAAACCGCTTTGAGCGAGCTGATTCTGCTGAACGACCGACGCTGAGAGCGATGGATGCGTGCAAATGACAACGCACTGCAGCACTAGCAGCCGAGCGCGTGGTGTAGCGAAGCCACGGGTCACTGGTGCGGCATGTGGCACAGCCACGGCCAGCCCCGGCATCCTGACTGCGACGACGCTCCATTGCATCCTCAGCGCTCCACTATCCACTGAGAAAGAGAGACGGCGACAGCAGCGTTCAAGCCATGACGATTATGATGATGCAGATAATACCGCAGTCATCAGCCCGTACGATCCGCGGTTCATTGTCGCTGCTCAGAAGCAGGCTGGTCCAGTTGCACTCACTCCACGACGGCAGATCGACGTGAATCGATGTCGTCACCCCAAGCCCGAGACACGACGGAAGCGATGCGCCAAGAAGCTGCAGCCAATGGCTCTCACTGTGCCATCGCCCTCACCGTCATTAGGTCGTCATGATGGTGATGCAATGCAGGCGATTCATGCAGTCAGCTCTCCGACAGCAGTTGCAAGGTCGACAGCCCTGGGGAATCAAGCTGGGAGCGCTCGAGATCTCCTTTGTGAAGCCCAAGCGAACCGCAAACAGTCAACGCCCGTCTCTAGGCACAAACATCAGCATCAGCGTCGTACAGGCCATCACCAAGAATTAGCGAAGCGCGAATTCGACGACAAACTGGAGGGCGAGATCCAGTGGATCCATGAGCACCTGCCTGTGCTCAAGCTCGCGACTGCCAAGTGCTCACTCAAGCTTCGCCAGCGGCTCTTTGCGACCACAATCCTCGCACACTTCACGCGCGCGCAGCTTCGCAGTCGCTGGGTCCACTGGAGACGCGTCATCACGCACGAGAAACAGCAGGAACTGCTGCAACTGCGCGCGTCGCAGCGCATCATCCAGCTCTTCCAGGACCTGTTGCTCGGTCTCGTGGGCACCAGGTTCCGCCTTTGGAGGGAGTGGGTGCTCGAGAGTCAGAGGCAAGAGACGCTCGCAGCGTGCATCACTATCCAGCGGTTCTACCGACAGCAGCGCAGACGACACGAGCATGCAGCCGCGCTTAATCTCCAGCAAGTGCTCGCGAGAATGCACGAGCAAGCCAGAAAGATCCAGCGCGCATTCCAGATCCACAAACATGTGCGGATATTGCAGGCTTCGCTGCGTGCAGCCCGGCAAATTCAACAGCGTGTACGCAGACACCAGTTCAAGAAGCGTGTGCAGTGTGAGCACAATGCGGCGCTGACGATCCAGCGCCTGAGCCGCCGGTACCTCAACAGGCAGCTGACCCATCTGTCGGCTATGGTCGCCCACGCATTTCAGTCTCACAAGGCGCGTACGATCCAGCGGTATTGGCGTATCTACGCTTTCTGGAAGCACAGCACTTTGCCGCTTGTATGCGTCGGCTTGCTGGTCGACCAAGTCGAGTACCTGACTGCGGTCGCGTCGATCCAGAGCCATGCGATCGGTTTTCTCTGCCGACGACACTTGAAAAGGTGCCACAGTGCTACACGGAGGATACAACACTGTTGGCGAGGCTTTTACAGGCGACAGCATGGACGCCGTGCGCGCAAAATGGAGCAGCTGAGCCAGTCGACGGCAGCCTGCTGCCTGCAACGCACATTCAAGCGCAACCGCGAGCGCGCCAAGTTCCGCAAGATGATGCAGAAGTCCGCACGGCCCATGTACCTGCGCGCCTGCGACTACGATCGCGAGTTTGGTGGCGGTAAAGACGGTGACACGGCACGCTTTCGAGCTCGCTACCACGTAGAGATTGTGAAGAGCGCCGTGTCGGTGATCCAGAGTTCGTGGCGCAAGCACGTCAAGTACGTTACCTGGAAAGCGCGACGGGCTGTTGCCATTATGAAGCTCCAGCTGTTCTTCAAGCGAGCAGTGTGCATGTCCAAGTGGCATGGTGCTGCGTGTTGTACACTGCAGAATCAACATCAGCACGTGCGAGATGCAGCAGCTCGACGCATTCAATACTGTTGGGGACAGTACGAGGCTCGCAAAGCGGATGCTGCGACTGCGACGTCAATGCGTCTGATGCAAGAATTAGCGGGGCTCGTGCGTGCGGCGATTTGCATCCAGCGACAGTTCCAGCGCAGGCGCAAGAAGGACAAATGGCGCTTCATGGCCTTCCGAGTGCTGTACGAAGAGCTCCCGAGGCGGAGAGTAGCTGTGGAGAGGATCCGGAGATGCTGGTGTGCATTCCACACTCGAAAGCAAGAATTGCTGACCGAGTTTGGCCTCAGCGATGAGATGAGGATGTCCAGTTTGCGTGGTGGCATGGACCTCGCGTCGCTCAAGCAGCTACTCGTCGCCCAGCAGTTCCGGTTTGAACGTGAGCAGGACGCAGCAATGCGTATCCAAAAGATGTTCCACCGACATGTCGATAAGCGCAATGGGAAGCTGCTGCTGCAGCGGTACAAGGTTCTGATGCGCCAGGAGATGCGCAAGCGGGAGCAGCGCAAGATCATCCACGGCTTCCTGGACGAGCGCGCAAAGAAACAGCAGCTGCTGAATGAGGAGAAGATGAAGAAGAAGACGGGTGCAAGTCAGGGTGTCCATTTGAGTACGACAAAGAGTGGTGTAACGGCCACATCAAGTGAACAAGGTACGACGACTGGCTCTCCTAAGATGGACATAATGAGTGATGCTACGATGTCGCCAACATTGGGCTCTTCGACGGATCACACCAGTGACGAAGCGAAAGCCGAAGAGAATGGTACGAACGACGAGCAGCAGGAGTTTTGGAGCGACGAGTACCAGCGCGCGTATCTGTACAACGCGCGCACGGGCGAGTCCGTGTGGCTCTGACCCCGAAGCAAGAAAGAGAGTGCGTGCCAGCCGTGTGACCGACAGTCGAGAATCATCCAGACCGTGCGTGGAGCAATATTCCCGTGGTCACGTCCAGGCTCACGTTTCAGCGAATCCAAGGCGCGTTGTATGCGCTGGTAGCCGCACCCAGTTCCCCTTCGAGCGCGACCGCGAGCTGATGGACGCTCGAGAGAGTCCGACGACTTCGCTTGTGCATGCGGGTCATAAGCTCGAGCGCCGCGAAGACCAGGATGCTGGGCACCACACACGGTACGCGTTTTCCTTTGCGTCATCCGTCACGTGGCGCATGTGCTGGCAGGACTTGGCGTTCCGTAGCTGGTACTATAAAGCAGCGCGAAGTAGTGGGTTGCGTGGACTTCGTGCACTTGCATGCCGATGAACGCCTACCAGCAGCTCGGAGACTGTGCATGTTCGCCAAGCGGTTGGTTCTGCGCGAGGTCGCGACTAGGATGATCGCAAATCCGACCGTGAGCGTGCCAGCTGATTGCATGCCCTTGGTCATGTACAACGAGCGCGTCGAGGATGTCGTCGCTCTCTCAGTTGTCGTGCTGTTCCGTTTGCGATGTACGCTAATGCATGCTCATACAAAAGAGCACCCTCCCTCCGATCGCGAACGGGATTGGGAAGCGCCAGAAGTGGGCGATCAGGATGGCCGAGGCCGTGGACAGCATGCCAGTGGCCGTGGCGGTCGCTCACTAACACAGCACGACGAGCTTCACGTCGGAGACCACGAGAAAACGTGCCTCAATGAACACCGTCCAGCAGTTGATGAGTGCCATCATCGTAGCTGCGCATTCCGAACACCGTGTTCCTCTGTCAGCCCTCACACTGGCCCCGGAGCGGCACGAGGTACTGGACGAGCATGAGCACTCCAGAGACACACACTGCAAAGTGATGACGCACGAATCGAAGCAGTGAGGACACAAGGTACAGATAAGAGGCCGATCAAAGTGGAGCGTTGCATCTGCTTCTTGTAGTGTGTGTGTGTGTGCTGGCCACCAGCTATGGTGGTGATGATAAGACGATGAGCAACTTTGGCGTTGTTGCATCAGAGTCGGTTCGCTGTCAACAAGGTTGCAGCAGCAGTTCAGCTCGTCTACAGGGCAAGAATAAAAAGTGGATTTTCTGTCGAAAACCGAATGATCGAGACGATCGGTCGGAAAAGAAGTTTCATCACGACACCTCAAAACAGAAATGGGGAGAGAGGCACCGCGTTCTCAACAGCAGCAGATGTCGAGAAGCTTGGCGTCAAGACGTCTGTCTGTGAAATGTCGTGCCACCACGAGCGAGTGAGTTGCTTGCGTGGGTTGGAGAGAAAACGACACGACACGACATCGCACTTGAAGCACCGCAACAGTTTTTCATGTGTTCGGATCTTGAAGAGATGCGGCGGTGGTCTGAATGTCTAGACGCGAACGATGGCGTGACTCGATTCGACCCAGCAGCTGGGGAAGGGAAGGTGTGTCGATGTATCGCGTGGCTTTCAGACCGCGTCGTCGCCCTCGTCATGCGTGGCTGAATCAGAAAAAGAACCCAAGCAAACCTCAACAAAGCACGTCGGAATCCACAGCGTGATTGAACGTGAACACAGCTTTTCTGCGTGGTGGCGGAGGGATGTCTGGCGTCAAAAACAAACGACAGCGCGTCAACTTTAGCCATTTTCCACGCAGTTCTAGACGCCAACGCGGGTCACACATGCGAATGGGCCGATACAAAAGTATGGATGCGAGCTCGGCATGCTGCTCTGTTGACAGCAGCCAGTACGCCAGAGCGCACTGGGCATTGAACGCGTGACGCCAAGAAGAATTTTCTGGCACAACCCACACAAGACAACCGCAAGAAGTGATGGTCGTTTTGGCGTGGCTTGAAGCTGCGGAGCTGCAAATCTCGCATAGACATGGCGCGGGTCACGCTGTCTGTTGCTTGGGTTTTTGAGTTTTTGGAGGTCAACCTACAAAACAAATCCAGCCACAGTCAGAAAGAGCTGGTGGCTGCTTGGTGCCAAAAAACTCGTTTTACACTTTTGTGGGACTTGTCTGTGACAGAAAGCTGTATAGGATGGATTTGTAGGTTATCTTTCACTTGCTGACTTTGAACAAACCGGAGCGAAATGGCAGCGCAACAATGGCAGCGAGTGGGCTCGCACACAGCAATCCGCGGTGCATCTGCTTTGCTGTCCAGCCGGCGACGCATACCAACTGATGAGCGTCCGTGTGTTCGCTGTCAGCGCAGTTGACGCCGGCAGTAGGACGCGGGAACAGCATCAGGCTTGGCATTTGGTTCTGGCACATGGTGCGCAAGCAAAGCTGAGGCTGGCTAGCTGGTTCTGGAAGAGGCGCAATTTGTGCAACGGCCGATTCCTCAAACTCATCGCTTGTCTTTGCTGCCTGCACACAAAATGTACGACGGCTCGTGACATCATTGCAAGAGGCCAGGGCACGCACATTTTTTACTTGCTTTCTGTATGCATCGATTCTCTTGAAACGCAAGCTTTGGCTGCGAAGAGTGATCACAGCTTGCGCTTTCAACGTTTACTGTGGGCAGATCCACAAGCTGCGAGTCGCAAAGAGACTGTTTGGCGCACGCATGAGGACACTTTTCAGGTTTGATGGAGTTTGGAGACGCAACAAGAGAACCTAGACAGACAGACAAACTTGAAAAGCAGGATTTTCGGAACCAGGGTGAAAAGAAGGTTTCTCTTGGCATAACCACTCAATGTATTGTGCGCTTTTCAGCTAATTATCGCCACCAAAGAGCCGCGTTTGTTTCCAACCATGTCTTACTCAGCATTCAAAGCTGCAAATCTATTGTTGAATCCTAAAAATGGCTGCTATTTCATAAAATTCAGGAAAGAACCTTGGAAAAAGTCGACGAAACTGTCAAAAGACCTCACTTCAAACACCCAAGTCGACGACGCGCGCGCGGCACCAACCGAAACTGCGATTAGGGATGCGCTGAGCATACTGAATGCCAGTCAAACGCGTCGGGTTGGCGGCATAGACGGGCCGCTTTTTCTCTTGGCGGCTGGTTTGGTTGCCAAGAGACTCACTCGCTGCGGACGACGACCGCGGGCCAGATTGGACGGCCGATCAGCCGAACTCACGGCCGAACTCACTTCAAAATCCAACCAGGCGGCCAGCCACGTCGCGGAAGAGCAACCGAAGCCCAAGCAGCTCGTCCTGTCCGTCCGCCCGTCAAGCGTCGCTCATTATCCGATTGGCCACGTCAACCACAGCACAGCATCCATCAGTCTATCGTCAGTATGGAGATGATCCTCGCGCCCATGGACCACCAGCAGTTCGACAAGGACGCGCTGTGGCCGCACGAGCCGGCGGCCGTGCGCCGCCTGCCGAGCCTCTTCCGCCACGCCGACCCGAGCACCGCGAGCACCAGCAGCCCGGCACGCCTCGTGGGCATGAGCGACGTGCTCAATGCCGCACGCCTGCCGTCGATCGGCTTGATGATCCGCCGCGACGACAGCCCGCGCGTCGAGACGACTGCGATCGCGTTCACGACCACCACCACCACCACACATGAAGCCTCCCCTGCTGCTGCGGCTGCGACGCCAGTGAACTCGATGAGCCCGGCGCAGAAGCAGTGCATGGACCTGTACAAGCAGTTGCGCGAAGTCCCGTCGTCGCCGCTGGATGCGCGTAGTCACCCCGAGTATGCGCTCGGCAGCCTGCTCGCCGGCGCCGCGCTGAGCCAGCTCGCATCGATGCAGGAGAAGCGCGAAGCCGCCGAGACCCAACAGTTCCAGATCCGCGAGAAGATGCGCTCGATCCTGCCTGTGATCAACACGAGTCACAGCGACGAGATCGGCTGCGACAAGTCGAAGCGCACGAACAGCGCCAAGCTGTGCGGCATGAGCGAGTGCCGCAAGCGCGCCAAGGCCGGTGGCTACTGCATCGCACACGGCGGCGGCCTCCGCTGCTCGGAGGAGGGCTGCCAGAAACACGCGGTGAGCCTCGGTCTGTGCATCAGCCACGGAGGTGGCAAGCGCTGTACTATCGAGGGCTGCCTGAACGCGTCGCGCAAGAACGGCGTGTGCTGGTCGCACGGCGGCAAGCGCCTGTGCAAGCTGGACGGCTGCAACAAGGGCCCCAAGTCGGGCGGCTACTGCTGGTCGCACGGCGGCAAGATGAAGAAGTAAGCGGGTCACCGCCCACGCCCCAGGAGGCTCGTATTTTAGCTTTTATTTATGCATAAAGAGCAAGCAGCGGACGCCACGTCGTCGAAGGAGCAGCAGCAGCAGTATTTTTGTCAAGAGCATCGTAGCATAGAACGGATGATAGGAAGGCGTGTTGGCCCACGAAGCTGTGGCGGGCGTCTTTTATTTATGATCGCACACCAGCGCATGGTACAATATATTATGCGGTTTGATCCCATTCTCTTGCTTTGACATGTTTGCGCTCCTCCATTATTCTGGTGTCGTGTGTGTGACGTCTGGCGAAACGCGGGACTCCGCAGAGGTGCATCAAGCACATATTTTCGGATTCATGAGCACGCTGCATATCGTGATAGAAGCCACGTGCTTTATGTGAATGAGGTTATGCCACCGTGTATAGGACTGCGATATCTATTAGTACATGGTGCTCCTGGTGCTCCTACTGCCGTCCTCCCCGTTCATTTCATTCCGCCACTTGCTACGTACTTATTCCATCATCTCCACACAAAACACCACACACAAATACACACGAATGCATATTCATCCGGTTCTCAACCCACTCAATCCACTTATCTCATGTGCGAGCGGCTGCGACATACAAACTCCAAGTCAAATGCCCCTTTTGAGTCAGCCCAATCCACTTGGAGCAGTCCAAGTTCAAGTGCAGGCGATGACACGCGCGACGCGGCCGATCCAATTAATGAAACTGTCAAAGCCAATCACATTTTATTTAATTGGCTTTTCAGCCAATACACAGAGCGGAAACCAAGCAATGGCTACTGAAGAGTCGCGAGAGCCAGAGACGGTGTAGGTTGAAGTTCTGGTTTCTGTTGTCCTCTAGTCCAATCAGATTGGAGAGAAGTGTGCGTCGACAGACCAAGCAGCCGTCGACGTCATCCATCTGCTTCGCGAAGCAGACAGCTGCTTGATCACGTCAAGGACACATCTAGGACACATCGAGGATGCACGTTAGGGGCACATTTAGGACACGCTAGACGCCTAGGATCAGAAGGATAAGCTCGGAAGGATAAGCTGAAGAGGCACGTCAAAGATTAGGGAAAGTGGTTTTGAAACAAAACCTGGTGCATTTTTGTAGGTTTTGTGAGTTTTAGGTCAACCTACAGAAGGGTTCTGCTGCCAGGACGTTTTCGTTCTTACGCCACTTCCAAAATGGGGTAGGAGGTGACTTTTTGAGTCTTAAAATTTGTTTCGATCCAATTCTACCCCACTTTTCAAGTGGGGCACTTTGATCGAAAGATCCAAGAGCCGCGCGATCCAAAGCAAACTGATGCCACTCTTGATGCATCTTCCCAGGACTTCCAGGCAACATGCGCAAGCGGCGAGAGGACACTACCACAGCCACAGCACAGACACATGGCGAGGACGAGCTGCAGCCCGTCAAGGCATTGGCCAGCGCCACCGTCGCCACGACTGCCAGTGGTCCGGACGCATCTGCTGCAATCGTGACCACAGCGGCACCCGCGGCGCTCGCAGCGCTGGTGCTCGGCGTGTACGCCAAAACGCTCTACCCGACAGTCGCCGGTGGCGACAGCGGCGAGCTCGTGGCCGAGTCGTGCCACCTCGGCGTCTCGCACCCGCCCGGGTACCCGCTCTTCAACATGGCGGTGCACGCGTTCGCACTGCTGCTGCCCTGGGATCACAGTGGTCCCGATGGTGCTCCAGCGATGACGGTCGCATGGCGAGCCAACCTCTTCTCGGCAGGTACGACAAGAGCAACTGTTGTTGCTATTGTTGTGTATGGCTCACATGCGCATTGAATGTCTATTGTGTCGTTAGCTTGCGACGCGATGGCGGCAGTGGTGATCTACTACTGCATTCTCCACTGGACCAGGGACAGCGGGCGCCACATCCCAGCGCTCACTGCGGCGGTTCGTATACCATCTTTCTTACTAGCTTTTAGGAAGTTAGCTATATCATCGGTTGATCCCCTCGGTGTATACTCATCTACACCTGCTCGTATGCTGTCTCGCAGGCCCTCTTTGCGTTCTCGCCACTCATCTGGACGTACGCGGTCGGCGCCGAGGTCTTTGCGCTCAACAACCTCTTTGCGGCTTTACTCATCCACACGCTCGTTCGGTATACTCGCAGCGACTGCAATAGCAACATGGCGCGCCAGGGGGCGTTTCTCTGTGGCCTTGCGCTCTGCAACCAGCACACGATCGTGCTCTTCGAGGTCCCAATCATCGTGTTTGTGCTCTGGACCAAGCGCCGCAGTCTCGATGGACGAGAGCTCTTGAGCCTCAGCTTCGCGTTCCTCGCTGGCTTGCTCCCGTACGCCTACATGCCGCTGACGATGGCCTGGAATCCACAGCCGGGCTCCTGGGGGGACGTCACGACGCTCAGGGGCTTCTTCCATCACGTGCGCCGCGGGGACTATGGCACATTCCGACTCTTCTCGACCAATGAGGCTCATGAAGATCTGTGGACGCGACTGTATCTCTACGGCGTGGACCTGGTCACGCGCGAGATCCCATTGCACCTGGCGATCCCAGTGCTGGCAATCGGACTCGTGAGCTCATTGCGAGGCTCTCACCACTGTTTACAGCCCAACAAGAGCCGCCAGTTGAGCTCACAGCCGACTAATGGACTCGACGGCGCGGTGCTGGGCTGGCTGCTGCTCGCCACGTACGTCTTCTACATGCTCGTGTTCCACTCGCTGGCCAACCTGCCGCTGAGTGAAGGGCTCACCTACGGCGTCCACATGCGCTTCTGGCAGCAGCCCAATGTCATAGTGTTCATCTGGCTCGGCATCGGCCTCAACCAGGTTCAGCGGATCATAAGTACTGTCATCACCAGCCGCATGTCGCTCTCATTTCAAGGCCCAGGCTTGATCCTAGGCTCCGCACTATGCCTCGCGCTCGTGGGTTTCCAGGTCGCAACCTGGTACGAACTCTGCGACCAGAGCCGCGCATTCTTCATCCGCGACTATGCCCACGCACTGCTCGACCCGCTACCCGAGAACGCCGTGCTCATCGTGAACTTTGACCTCCAGTGGACGTCGCTGCGGTACCTGCAGCGCTGTGAACATCATCGGGCGGACGTGACGGTGCTCAACCTCTCGATGATGAGCTTCGCATGGTTCACCGCCAAGCACGCGCACTACCCGACGCTCGCGTTCCCGGGATCGAGGCTCGTGCCCTTTGGCACTGCGGTACGTTGTGTATGTATGTGTAGCCAGGCTTCACTTGCTCGATCTGATACTCAGCCGGGATGGCTAACCTCTCGGTGTGTAGAGCGATGGCTTCACGTTTGCGAGCTTCCTGGACGCCAACTACTACGAGCCGCTTGGTAAGAACGCTGCTGCTACGTTAAAGACCAAGAGACGAAAGCGTCAGCGTCGCGGCATCTTCTTTGGCGGAAAACTCAATTACGAGGACCAGGATTTCCAGCAAAAGTACACATTCGTGCCCTACGGACTCCTCGATGAGGTCCACCGCAAGGACGCACAAGCTGAGCCTCAGCTAAAACTTAAACACTGGTACACGCAGCAGCAGCAGGTGATGGAAATGGTGCACGAGCGCTTGTCGACGCTACCGCCCGGCGAGCTCTACAACGACGAGACCTGGGAATGGACGATCGTACGTAGTAGTACTGATTGGACATTGGTCGTGAGGTTGGAAATTGGTTCTGAGCCTGAGGCTTCTTTGCTAACATTGTCGGGTGGACCTCTTAGGCTCGCGACTACGGGATGAAGACGCTGAGCTGGTCGACGTACCTATTGGAGAAAACGATCGACGAGGACCCGCTGAACGTCACGCTGCTCGCCAAGGCCACGCACGCGATGGAACGCTCGTACCAGCTCGAGCCTCGGCAGTTCTGGTCTCCAGTGGCGAATCTGAAGAACCTCGGGCTCGCCTACGCGCAAATCGTCAAGTCCAACGAGGACTTTGCCGCTGGCGGTGAAGATCCCTTCTTTAACGACATTGTTGGAGCGGGCGTGGCTGACAAGACCAGGTACGAAATGAGCCTACGACAAAGAGCTCTACGATATGGGAACTTAGGCTGATACTTCGATTGTGTGGCTCTGCGTGACTTGTACGACTCAGGTTCAAGGACCGCGCGTCGGCGCGTATGCTCGAAGTCTGGAACGCATGGCTCGCTCTTCCTGAGGCTCATCGTGATCCTGGGTTCTCTGTGATCGAAGGCGTCGTGCGCAAGTTCGTGCCTAGCAGTGAGCAGCCAAAGAGCACTCGGAAGTCGTCCAAGCCTAGGAAAAGGAAGAAACGTAAGACGAAGCCGCAGCACTAGGTCGCATAGCCGCATCCATACATAGGACTTCCAGGCAGTGGTCTTCACACACGCACACAATACATTGTTGTCGAGAACGGGCTGCTCTTACTGGTATAACTTGATGAGCTCGTCCGAGACAGCCGAGGGCGTGAGCACGCCCAGGTCCGTGAACATGAGCGAGATGTACCCAGGCGGCGTGTAGTCGAAGAACGGGTTCTTCATCGAGAGGTTCTTGAGCGCTGCCTCGTTCGTCGCGAGAGACGACTTTGGCGCCACGGGCAGCTCCATCTGGGTCTGCGGCACGTCGCGCTGCGTCAGCGGGTACAGGCGCGCGAACTTGTACGACTCGGCCGCGACGTAGAAGGGTTTCTTCATAGCCTGCGCGATCACGGCGGCCGAGTACGTGCCCACCGAGTTGACGATGCCGCCGTTCTCGACCACGCCTTCAGCACCCACGATCACCAGGTCCGTCTGCTCCATGTAGAAGCCCACGGCCGAGTCCAGGATCACGGTCGTCGGGATGCCGGCCTCCGCGAGCTTCTCGGCCGTCTGAAACCTGGAGAAGTGTGCATAGGTACACGTATAATCATGAGGTTCGAGAGTCCATGATACCAATGTATGTATGGCATTTCAGTATCAACCCTAATGATGGCTATGTGACGACGACGTACCCCGAGTCGTTGCCGCGGCCCTCGGTGATGAAGACGGAGAAGTGCTTCGTCTTGGCGGCCTCGCAGAGCAAAGCGATGACGACGCGCGACGCGCCGTGGGTCAGCACGCGCTGTACAGAGCAAAGCAAAGCACGCGAGCAATGCCGTCATTACTGGGTTAGCTTTACGACTGAAGGGCAATAGGCAGATTGAGAAGACATGCGGGATAAGGAACGCACCATGCCGTCGCGCACGAAGCTGTGGCCGACCTCGGCAATGCGCTTGCGGCTCGAGAGCGACGTCTCGGCGAAGAAGTTGCCGCGGTCGATCAGCTGCGACTTGCAGAGCTCAAAGTCCTGTGTTGTGGCACCAACCATAAGAGAGCAAAGGGTTCCCATATTTGTTAGCATACTCGTGACATTCGGTATCAAGCCCACACACGCATTTCCATAGTATGGCTATATAGGACGCACGTACGTCGAACTCGAGGAAGCAGCGCGTGACGTAGCGCAGGAAGAGCTGGCAGCCGGCCGTGGTCGCGATCGAGTTCTGGTAGCGCGTTGAGAGCGCGCAGGCGTCGTCTGGCTGGTAGCTCTTGAGGTGCAACGCCGCCTCTTGCAGCTCCGACTCCATCTGCATCATCGTTGACGCCTCGCTGCGATAGATCACGCCCGTGAGCGCCTTGATGACCGCCACGGCCACGGCCACGTCCGCGTCGCTCAGGTACTGCAGGAAGTCGTCCACCACCACGGGGTTCGTCGTCGTCTTCGTCATCTTTCTTTTGCTTTGGGTTTGCTTTATGTTTATTTGGATATTTGTGTGGAAGCCACTCGCTTGGGAGTGTCAAGGATGGCGTCTGTTTGATACTTTAGTGGCAGACGTTAGTAGGTATCGCGGTACTTTAGGATCATCATATAGGTATCATGGTACTTCAGTCTTGTCGCTTTGGTATCATGGTCCTTTAGTATCGGCACTTTGATATCCTCGTTTATAAACGCGTGTTTTTATTGCTTTGTTCAGAATGATTCTAGTTTAATCTTTGATCCATTATGTAGAAAAACAAGCAAAATCGATAAATCATTACGCGGACAGGTTTTTAGGTTTTCTTGTTCTTGTTCTTATTCTTGCTCTTGTTCCCAACTCATCGCGGGGCAAAGAAAAAGAAAGAACAAGAACACAAGACGAACGAGAACGATGGCGACAGGACGAACCGGACAAGAAGAGCGAGGTGGACGGGCTGGTGGCTGCGGGCAAGGGTGAGGGCGTGGAGGCGGGCGAGTTGACGGACGTGCGGGGCAAGCGGGGAAGCGTGCGGGCGCGATGACGCTTGCACCCACTACGGCCGTGGAGAGGGAGGTACAGGCGCCCCTGGCTTTACGTATGAGGATCGTCAAGTCTACGGGCGTATTCTCTTTCTGGTCGGCGTCCAGATTGCTACAGTCGCTTTGTTTGTCTATATTAATAGGCACACACTGTACTCCCAAATACAAAGATACATTGACCGCGAGCAGAGCAAACTTGCAATTAGCATGTACCTGATCACGAGTTTTGGTGTAAGGATATTTTTGTTTGGCTGCGGTTGCTATTTTACCGTACTGAGTGGCTGATGTAATTTCCTCGGCCATTCTGATCCGTCGCATCTACGCATCATACACAAATAGACGAGAATGAGGACGACACCAAGAATAGCAACAGTGCTCTGTGATTCTCTCCTGGTTCGTGCAGTGCTCTGCGCGTTCCCTCACTCTTCCTGCGGCTTCTCAAGGCCCACGACGTGACGAGTGGCGAGCTGCCAGTCGCGCCTTGCGCCCCTCCGCGAGCGGGCACGTCCTGCGGGCGCAAGCACCTTCCTGCGCGTGTCGCTTGCTCATTGAGGCGCCGCACACACGGACTCGACGCTGCTACTTTGCCTGCGCTGGGCACGTGAGCAGCGGCTAACGAACACACACACATGCACATCAGCTCCTTTTTCGTGTCAAATCCATTCTCCTATTTATATATATGCTTACGTGTCTTGTGCGCTTGTCGATCTGCTGGCTCTTGAGTGTATCCTCTTCTGAGTGGCCGAGTCCTCCGTGCGAGTCGCGCGCGATCTCCTGCTCCAGCGTGGGGATGGTCTCCGTTAGCGGCCCCCTTTCTGCGCTACTCCTGGCCTCACGTCGCGCGCACGCTCCTCCTTCCTTCCATATCCTAACTGTGCGGTCATGCAAATTGATTCGGACACATTCGGTCAACTAGGCGAAATCCCAATTGAACCTGATTAAATCATCTTCGAGAGGGTTAACCGCTGTCGGTTAATTCGAACCGAGACACGGTTAGGGATTGGTTTGTGGTACTGAGAGAAACCATCTGGGCGGCCACGCTGTTGAATTTTGAGTGCAGGCGTGCCTGAATGAGAGCGAGCAGGAGAGCCTCTAAAACGCC
>JAADXK010000652.1:0-18164 GCA_023337805.1 Globisporangium barbulae | reverse complement strand
TCAACATCGTAATTTTCTCATTCCTTCCCGTTTTATAGTGTACTGTGTATTTTACATGTCTTTCTGTATAATACCAGATTATATTACAAAAGGCGTAGAATTTATATTTAAAGTCTGAAAAGGCGCAGATTTTATATTTCCCCCAACAAAAAACACTTTGTTTGAGATCCGTATCTAAAAATAGCGCACAAAAAGAATACGGTAAATACATAATTTGTACAAGACAATGCCCCTTCATACTCGATATGCTCAAATATCTAAATTACATCCTTCAAAGCTTATTATTTAACTATTTATGCATACAAACATGCACATATTTGTAAATAATTTTCTACAAACAAGCACCATACTTCACAACGTGTGCGGCAAGGCGAATATGCTGCTCGAGAAGCCCGAGGACGTCAAGCACGAGAGCGCGTCGGAGAACAGTGCGCCGCCTTGTGTCCAGCCTATGAAGCTCTGAACGTGTGCTGCATGCCCTGACCTGTGTTCTCCATGTATCAACTCGTTTTGCTTTGTAGCATGCGCGATCTACGGCGTGGACGCGCATCCGAGCTACCAGCTCTTCGCCACCGCAGGAGGAGGTGCGTCGTCTTCCTCTTGTGATTGCATGTATATATCGTGCGTGTTGGCTCGTATGCTCGTGTTGTAACCTCTGCTGTCTTCCTATGTGCATGTTTCGGCAGACAACGCGGTGAAGATCTGGTCGCTGGAGCCGCACGAGGACGGCATCGCGACGTTTGAGCTGCTCGCGACGCTCGCGTTCCACCAACAGGCGGTCAACTGCGTGCGCTGGGCAGGCCACGGACGGTGCGTTAGTCGGCTTCTTCACTTAGTAGAGCGCTTTTCTAGCCACTGTCGCTGAAGCGATGCTCTCTTACCATATCATTGTTGTCCAAATGCGCTTGCTGCGTGGCGTGTTGCTGTTGCTTTGTAGTTACCTCGCGTCGGGCTCGGATGATCAGCTCGTGCTGCTCTACGAATTGCAACCCGGTGCGCCTGCGCCAGTGCCATTTGGCTCGAACGCAAAGCCGAACAAGCAGAACTGGGTGCGCTGCTCGACGCTGAAACGCCACACCATGGGCAAGTCCCTTATGTCCTTCTATCTCGTCTATCTTATTGTTTCTATGGCTTACCATTGTCTTGCATGCGATACTAACAGACGTGCAGGATGTGGCCTGGTCGCCGGACGACCGCATGCTCGCGACGTGCAGCATCGACAACACGATCCTCGTGTGGGACATCGGCGTCGCGGGTGTGAGCGCCGTGATGAGCCAGCCACTGCGCACGCTCGCGGGCCACACGGGGTGGGTGAAGGGTGTGGCGTGGGACCCCGTGGGCAAGTACCTCTCGAGCGCAGGCGAGGACAAGACTGTGCGGCTGTGGAAGGTGGACGACTGGCAGGAAGCCGAGGTGATCTCCGAACCCTTCGAGGCGTGCGCGTCCACGTCGCACTTCCGGCGTCTCTCGTGGTCGCCCGACGGCTCGGCGCTCTGCGCGACGCACGCGTTCAAGTCCAAGAAGAACATCGCAGCCGTGCTGGATCGCGCCACGTGGTCGAACGACGTCAAGTTCGTGGGCCACCAGGGCGTAGTCACGAGCGCGCGCTTCAATACCAAGCTACTTGGTACATAAGACAGTTCCTGTGTTTACTACGGCCCTATGCGTGTGAAGTACTAACAGTGTCTGGACTTGTGCATGTCTTACTTTGTAGTGACCGAGGCCGCGCCAGACACGGAGTTCGCCTGCTGTGCCGTCGGTGGCGATGACGCGACGGTGAGCATCTGGCTCGCGCACTTGGCTCGGCCACTGGTGGTCGTGAAGGACTGCTTCGACGCGTCCGTGACGGACCTCTCGTGGTCGGCGCACGAGTCGATCCTGCTGGCGTCCTCGCTCGACGGCTCGATCTGCTGCTTCCGCTTCGAAGAGGAAGAGATCGGCCATCCGATCTCGGACGTGCGCCAGAGCAAACTGCTCCAGGCCAAGGTGAGTGATCTCTCTGTGGATGTTGTGCCAATATGAAAACAATGAATGCTGATGTTATGGTGGTCAACACAGTATGGCTCTCGCGCAGGCATCACGCTCGCGTCGACGCTGGTCGAGAACCCCATTCAGCTTCAGGTACGTTGAGACAACCAGTATGGAGTGGTGCTAGCATCCTTGCTCATCATGCTCACGCTGCTGTTGTGTGTGCTCTGTCGTCAGCTCGAAGAGAAATCGGGAGTGTCTGCCAAAGTGGCGGCTTTTTCTGCTTCTTCGTCTGCGACATCGTCGTCATTTTCAAACGGCGTCAACACGCTCGTACCCAAGAGAAAAACTAATGGTGGAGCAGGAGGCGGTATGCCGCCGCGCCAGGCGGTCAACATTCTGCTGCCGGTGCAGAAGAAGAGCGACAAGAAGCGCATTGCGCCAGTGCTGATGTCGTCGAGTATCCCGACTGTGTCTGTGCCCGTGGTGTCCAAGCCGCCACAGCCACCGAATGCCGCGTCCAAGGAAAACCACATTCGCAACATCCTTGGTCCAGTGGTATCGCCGACCGTGTCGGACGTGCAGCTCCTTGACGCGCGGATGACTGGCGCACTGAACAGCAGTGCGTCTCCGCACGAGAATGAAGAGCCGTTGTCTTCAGAGGCCGAGAGAGACGACAAGGCCTCAACGTCAGCTTCTCCAGTCGTGACACCAGCTGCACCATCGAAATCCGAGGCAAAGAAGAGCTCAGAGCCATCTCTGAAGCGGAAGCGCGATGGAGAGCGGATCGCCGCTGTCAACGCCGCGGCCGCTGCACAGGCTGTGGCATCCAAGGCGCGCGAATTGGCGCCTCGACAGCCAAAGCTGCTCAACAGCAGGTACTGTTGTGCGCCCTGGCATCAGTGGTATGATTGAATTGGTGCTGATCGATCTCTCTTATTCTTTCTTTGACGGTCTAGTGAGACCGTCACAACAAGTGGCGTTCAGCTGATGCCCGAGTTCCCTCTTCGTCTCCAGTTCACAGTCGAGATCGACATTTCGGGCAGCAGCAGCACCTCACGCGCTAACACTGCGGGTGACGCGCCATCCACTGTTGTCATTGAAGTGAACGTCCGCAACGTTAAGAGCTCACAAGCTGAAGAAGCTGTCGGTGCGTGCTTCTGTGTATTTGGCGACCGATTTGGTGTATATGATCTGTTTTCTAAGGACCGCATATTAACACTGTGATCGATGATCTTGGTCAAAAATCTTACAGAACTCGGGCCGGTGTACTCGAGTATCCAGTGCTCCGCAGGTGGCAGCGTCAAGTGGATCGACCGCATTCCAGGCCGCATCGTCAGCGTGGTCGGCAACGCTGTGTTCTGTGCCATCGGCGTGGACAACGGCGATCTGTACATCGTGAGTCCAAGTGGACGGCGGCTGTTCCCCTGCATTGGTGAGAGCTCTCAGTGTTGTAATTGTTCATGTGTGAGCGGCCACTGGGTCTAACGGCTGCGTCCTTGGTTGTGTGCAGCGCTCGGGAGTCCGTTCTCGCTGCTCGAGTGCAGCCCCAAGCAGTCGTCGTACCTGCTGGTGATTCTCGCAACTGGCGCCTTGAAAGTGTGGCACGTGGGCAAGCACAAGCTGGTTTTATCCGAGTCCATCGAGGCGATCACGAATGTTGCCGATCCGAATGACGCGCGTCGACTCACGCTCCTGCGATGCCACATCACGGTCAAGGGGCAGCCGATCTTGACGTTCGCCAAGGCCACGACAAACAGCAAAGCCGCCTCGAGCCTGATCTCGTACACGTTCGACCTGTCCATGGACTGCTGGTACGTTGGATGTGGTGCTGGCACGTGTGAGACTGTTGGTAACGAACTCGTGGTGTCTGTCTGTCTATTGTTTGCTATACAGGATGCGGGTCGCCGACGACAGCTTCGTGTTCTCGGACTTTAGCTCGTCGCTGCCAACGGATGCTGTCGCCGTCAAGGACATTCCGGTATGAACGATCATCTCTTTATCGATCCGAGCCTAGTATCATGTCTGACTGACACAATGTGTTTCTTTCGCCAGATCGGACCGTTGCGTCGATTGCAGAATGCGTCTGGGTACAGCCGCACGCAGCGCGGCATCGCCTCCGCCATGCTGGACGGCATGACCGACGCGCTCACGCAGCGCAACGTGACGCGGTCGCACTTGGAGCACCAAGTGGTGGCGGCCATCACGCTGAAGAGTCCAGTCGAGTACTTGTACTGGTACGAATGCGTTCAACGAGCCAGAGTTGCTATTGCCCGCCACCCTCTAACATGTAGCTTGTGGCTGTATACACACACAGGATCCAAGCGTACGTGCGATTCCTGGCGCAAGATGAGGATGTGGACCGCCTCGACGACCTCTGCGCAGACATGATGGGGCCGTTCCATGCGTGCGTACCTCTTTACTCGCATCCGAGAGTCGATTGCTACTGTTAATGTAGTGGTTCTCATAGTGTCTCTCTTTTCAAATGCAGCCCATCGTCGATCCAAGCGAACGGAAAGTCCGATGACACGCCGTCTGCCGAGGACTGGAGGCCCACAGTGTTGGTACGTGCTGCTAATGACCATGTGGATCGTGAAGCTTGGCTGGCTGTGTGGTGGTGGAGCTGACACGATCCCATTTGAATTGCGGGCTTGTACACACACAGGACCAGAGCAAGCGCGAGATCCTGAAGACGCGGATCCTGCCGACCATGGCGACGAACCGCACGCTGCAGCGTGTCGTGACCAAGTACCAGCTCATGCTGAGCGAGATCACGTCCCGCGAGGCAGACTCGGAAGAAGAAGACGAGAGCGACAGTGTAGACGACTCGGAGGCGTAGGTAACTGGTTGAAAGGCAGACGACTGACGATAATAGAGAGTGGTGGAGGGTGCGTGCAGGAACGAGTCAATAACCAGAAGCACTTCACATGTGCACCACGCCGAAGGCAAGCACCACGGAGCATCGCTGATGTATGTCTCAGGTTTTCAACACGCCGTCCATGGCAATGCTTTTCTGGCTTGAAGCCTAACGCTTAGAAGTTTTCTTGCCTGCAAACCGCTGAGCGCATCTATTTTCCGCTGGGAACGAACAAGGAGGACCAAGGAAGCACTGACAGCACACGCGGCGCAACCACCACCGCAAGCGAGCGCGTAAGCATTTCACAACTCGCACGCTTGAGTACCGAGCGACGCAAACGAAAATGAGGTACGTGCGTGGCTTTGTTGCGCGTGTGTGGCGCAAGTTGATGCCTCTCACCTGCTCATATTCACGTCTTTCTTTGTGATATATAGTGAGGTCGTGGTGTACACAACGATCGCAGTCGTGTACCACGTGAGTGGCACCAGCCCGAGACATGGAGACGGCACTTCGCTAGCGTCTCAGTGCCACTCTGCGCCATCCAGCGTGGACAAGAGGAGCACGACGTCCGGTATCAGCAGTGACAAGCTTGTCGCAACGGCAGTGCCCGAGCGCGCGCACAGCTGCTCGTCGATCGATGCACACGGAACGCGATGGCGACCGATCGCGAACGGCGCGTGGGCACAAATCCACCTCTTCCTCGAGATGGAGCGCGATGACCGTAGCTCTGCTGTTGCTTCAGCTTCTCAGAAGGCGACACCGGCGCCAGTGACGCGCTCTTCGAGCTGCAGATCCACCCGAAGCTCGTCCGGCTTCGGCTGCAGCATGATGAGGAAAAGCAAGAGCGTGCTCAAGAACTTCCGCATCGTAGCGTGGATCCTCGACTCGGGCCGCGTGATCGTCAACGACGTGCTCGTGAAGGGCTGCAAGTGGGAGACAGTGGACACATCGCTGCGCCGGTTCACGGGCCTCGACGGGCTCACGACCTACGGCTTTGGCTTCCGCAATGAAACGCAGGCGGCCGAGTGCTCGCACATTATCAATCAGATCCTCTTGAACGTCAAAGGTGAGCGAGCAGCCTACTCCGTCCGAATACGGTATTTATTCACTCTGTCGCATTTCGACAATGTTGCCCAGCGATCACGCGTTTGATCAAGAAGTACTTTACTGTGCAATCCAGCGCGCCAAGCGTAAGTTGCGAGTACTTCATAGCAACTCAGCCTGATGACCTGCTGACGACTCGTGCGTGTCTGCTTCGCAGTACTTCTCGAGGCTACCAGACATGCGGCTTCTTGGCTTCGATCGCATCCAAGCCCGTCATGCACAACAGGTACGCAAGCTGGATGGCATTAACCGGTCGTCTCTCACATTCGGCTCACGCTGTTTCTTGCAATCTTCGTGCTCACTTTCTAGACTGCAGAGGAAGCTCAGTCCGCCACCTCGAATGACAAAGCCGCAAAAGGGGACGTGTGCAACCGAGACACGTCGACGGTCGTGTATCCGAAGCTGCGCACGCCCAGCAGCAGCGGCAGCAGCAGCAGCAGCGCCATGGACTCGGAGAGCGACGACGACCTCGACTCGTTCACGAGCATCGTCAACGCGTCGTACGTGAAGCGAACCTCTGGGCGCCACCTGCTCGCGCAGTTCACAGAGGTGGAGATTGCCGCACTGCAGCAGACTGAAGGCACCAAGTCGCTCGAGCCAAAAGAGCAACATGAACACAATGATGGGAGTCTGGACGGCACGTTTGCAGAGACGGTCTCGCAGATGCAGAGCGGCAAGGTGGACCTGACCAATGGTGTCCTGACCGTCGTGGCCAAGGCGAACGACAGCGAGAATTCTCCAGAGGGTGATGGCGATCTACCAGCGAGCGATGATCATGAGGTGCATAGCAGAAAGATACTCGAAGGCAAGGCGAGTGTACAGGAGGTCGAGGTAGCTGGCAACCAAATCTCATCTTCATATCACGACGCCGTCTCGTCTGCGGACAAGATCAGCTTCCCGTTCAAGACGCGGCAGGAGCTCCACATCACGTACAACGTCAAGCATGCGCGGTACGAGGGTCTCCCGGCGGCGTGGCGAGTGCTAAACCACCAGTTTGGGCTGCCGTTAGAAGCCGTGCCGAAGCGAAGTGTCGACGGCTACGAGACCAAGATCCCCGCCGTGCTGCAGATGATGAAGGAGTACTTGCTCGCGAACAACGGCACCACGCTCGAGGGGATCTTCCGCCTTGCACCAGACAAGGACCAGTGCAGCGCTGTGAAAGAGGCGATCAACAACGGCGCGTTTAGCGGCTGCTCAGACGTCCACATCATCGCGAATCTGATCAAGGTGCGTCTAGACACTCGGTGGTTGTCCGTGAATGCACCTGAGGTACTCACAATCTCGCTTGTAGGTCTGGTTTCGCGAGATCCCGCAGAGCTTGTTTAACATCGTCCCCGTGAAGCACATCTACGCCGTCTGCGCATTGCAGGTTCGTGATAATGTTGACAGAAACCACCAATTTCCAACGTTGCGGTTGTGAGATATCTGACGAGACGACATGCTGTTTTATTTGTCTCTAGGACTCGCAGCAGATTCTGGACAGGCTCGACGACTACCCTGTGCTCTACAGGAGCGTGTTGCTCTGGTTGCTCGACCTCATGGCGGAGGTGGTGCAGAACAAGGAGACGAACAAGATGTCGGCGCGAAACATGGGTACGTAATGGTTTGATTTGATTAGAGTTGACTGAGATGAGGAGACTGGACACTAGGCTAACCAGATATCTGTTTCTCAGCGATCGTGATGTCGCCCAACCTGTTCAGCATCTCGACTGACAACCCGATGTACGCGCTGACGATGTCCCAGAAGGTGGCCGACTACACGTTCGTGCTACTTAGTGCGCGGCTGCAGCTCTCATTTCCGCAGGTCGAGTAGCTCATAATGCTGTTGATGCATACGATAAGAAGACGTGAATGAGAGAGCAACGGTGTTATGCTACATGGCTGAGTTGTTGTATTCATCAAATAACTTAGGGGAGGACAGGCAGGCGGAGAGGGAGATGCAAGGCACACAGGACGACCGCACGTGCAAGGAGAGAGGTCGTCGTAGAAATACAAAAGCCGCGGAGAAGATGAAGAAAAAAGAGAGAGCCTTACAAGTTTCGCTCAGACCAGACAGCCAAAGTCTGGGGAGATTTGGAGGAAGACGTCGTCCTCGAGGCCCTCGGCTTCCAGGTGCTGCTGGCGCTGCGGCTGCTGCGGCTGAAGATCGCTGTCGTCATTCGACAAGAGCGCCCGTCGCGTGGCCATGGTGGGTGACCGGATCATCGGGAAAAAGTCATCGTCGTGGACCGTGGAGATCCCATCGAGCGCGTAGCCGCACGTCGGATGGTCGTCGTCGCCAAAGTCCTCCATCGTGAGGCTGTACTCGCCGCCTTTGAAGTCGCTGAAGAACGGGTCGTAGGCCTCGAACGGGATCCCGGAGCTCGTATGCGCCGAGTGCGCGGCGAAACGCACCGAGACACTGGGTATCGTCGCCGCGTCGTTCACCGACGGCGAGTCCAGGTAGTCATTGCCATTGCCGTTGTGCACCATGTTGTAGAAGAAGTGCGTCGTCGTCGGGTTGGCGTGGCCCATGGGTTGTCGGCCTCGTGTCGAGCGCTGGGCGCCGCGTCCGCCGCGAGGCTTATAGCTCGCGCGCACGCCCGAACAGTTCGGGGAGTACGGACTACCGACACGCGACGAGGAGCTCTGCGAGCCGCACGAGTCGCAGTCCTCGTCGCAGTCGTCCGAGTCGTTCTCGCCGTCATCGTCGTCGTTGACCTGGAAGGCGGCGAGCAGGCGGCCGCTCGTAGGGTCGATGCCGTAGGTCTCGGGCGAGAGCAGCTTGTCGAGCTGCTTCTGGTAGGCGGCGAGTTGGTTGGTCTGCTTGTCGCTCAGCGCGCCCTCATCCTTGCAGCGCGCGAGGTCTTGCAGCGAGCGCTTGAGGCTGCGCACTTTCCGGTACGGCCAGTGGCGGATACCGATGGCGCGACAGCGTTTCTTGAAGGCCGTGGCGCGCACGCCGAACTTCTCGGCTGCCACCTTGAGTGGTAGGTGGAAGTGTAGACTCAGCGCCTCGAACGTGCAGCTCACGGGGAGTGCAAGTGCCCCAGCGTGACGCTTGGACGACGGCGTCGCGAGCATGAAGGGCGACGGCATGCGTGCGTGGTGCCCCGCCACGGGTGACTGGAAGTCAAAGGTGAACTCAAAGGGCGGCGCGTCAGCAGCCACCGTCATCATTGGATTGCGATGGATCGAGATCGGCGGCGTGCTAGTGCTGGTGTTACTCGCTGGTGCCACGGGGGACGAGGTACTGGACTGCTGAGGTGATGGGGATCCTGGGGCTGACGCTGGGGAAGAAGATCGCGGCGGCGGGGAGGCCGGAGGCGAAGACGAAGCTGAGGGTGGAGCCATGGCGGATCTGCGAATGCAAGAGTGAGTGAGGGCCGTTGGATCTTTTCGTGCGTGGAGGGGAAAGCTTCTGCCGTTTGAAGCTGGTGTGGTGGGGAGAAATGAATTGTGATCCGAGTGCCCCTCGAAGAGGCACGCCGAACCCCAGTGCCAGTGGCATTAGATGCATCGAAAGAACCAGAAGACAGAGAGATACATTCTCGCTCATGAGCCTGAAAGGCTGCAATGAGAGCCTTGCTTTCCGTGTTTGCTGCTGGGTCCGTTACGCTTTTTTATTTGGTTGTTTTCTGGAAAAAAAAATAATCGCAACCAAACCCCTTCTGGGGTTTGGTTGCGATTATTTTTTTTTCTTCCGTTCTCCTTCTCCGCCGCCCAGGTCCACACACATGCCTCGCTATTTGACCAGCAGATGCTGTTGTTGTCACGATGACCCGATGTCTCCCGATGTCTATGGCGCTTTCAAAACAGATCTTTGGTGGCGAAAAGACAGATGGATACATTTTCCCAGTGCTGGTACTTCAACAACAGTGCAGTCCAGTTTTTGACACAAAAAATATATTATCACTTGTCAGTACTTTACAACTCAGAATGGTGTGGTTCAAATATCTCATACGTTGATAAAGTACATATGATCGTACCACATAGATGGTATCTAAAGTAAGTACGTTGCAAAACTTAAAGGCTTTTCAAAGGACGTTTCAAACATGAACACTTGAATTAAGACGCATCACAATTTGGGTGCAAATTTCGACTGAAAAATCTTTCCAAAGCAGTAACCGCCCGATCAAGAAAAAATATTCATGCATTTCGGAAATGTGTCAAAAATCCATAAAAGCTGCAAATATTTTCACCCACGAATGCCGCCTTTGCCGTGCGTGTGTCCTTTGCCCTTGTCGCTCATGTAATCGCGTGCAGCGCCTGCCACATCGCCTGCGTTTCGCGCGCACGTGCACTATCGCTGGACGCATAGTCGAGCGTGTCTGCGTTCCACATGCCAGCGCCGCGCAGCCCAAGCTCTCTCACGAGCTGGTACTTGAGCCGCAGACTCTGCAGATTATCGAACCAGATCTGGTACGAGCCATTCGCGCTCACGACAAATGGCGACTGTGTCATGGCGTCCCAGTGCACAGGAAGCTTCTCGCGCGCAATGAGCTTCTCGATGTCGCCAAAGTCCACTTGCCGGCCGGCGGCATCGCTGCATGGTGCACCGAAGAACGGGGTCTGAGAGATACATGCAAACAAACACACACAAATAGTGCTTGAGTGGCTGGCTTGGAATTACACCAACTAGATCTGAATACTCGGACGTACCGGGTTCAAGGAGCAAAATTCTGAGTCAGCATTTGGGCTTTTGCTGTTTGCACACTCGTACTTGTAGCCGTACCAGGGGACACCGAGCACGAGCTTCTCGGGGGCGATGCCAAAGCCAAAGATGAACTCTTCGAGCCCCTGCTTCACCAGCGCCAGCGGCGAATTCGCTCCAGCGACGCACTGGTAGTAGATCTGGCTGCGCATATCGTACTGTTACATTTCGTAAAACCCAATAATGTGAGTACTATCCACAGACACACAAATGGAAAAGTTTGTCACACGTACCGACATGACAAAGAGAAAATCAACGGCGTCTGCGAGCTCTTTCCACTGGTAGTAGCGCCCATCGACCCCGCGTGGCGCCCACGACACGTCAAACGTGATCTGCAATCAAGATAGTAGCACCAAGGGTGAGGTGGGGAGTTCGATGGACTACTATGCATAAGGTATAGTGCGAAGAGAAGAATCTTTACCTGCGCGTGTTGGGTGAACGCATGTTGCTGCAGCTCGTGCCGCAACTCCTGGACGAGCGTGGTCATGCACGTGGCCGTGGCTCCATGCATCGCCTTCTCGGTGTCGATGTTCACGCCGTCTGCAAAGTTGTTCACGATGCGCTCGTAGGTCTCCTGCACAATAGTATAACATCCCAGCAAAAAATACAATTAAGGACAGGCTATGTGCTTAACGTGTACCGTTGAGCCGCTTACCTGGATCCACTGGCTCCGGAACTGCCGGTCACAGAGCTTCTCGACGTCGTCAAAGTTGTGTTTGATCACGATCTTCACGCCCTTGTTGTGTGCATAACAGAGCAGCTCCTTGTCTTCGTTCCAGGCGACAGTTGTTAGCTGTGCAAGCAATCAAGACCACATGAAGGTCAAGAAACAACAGCGCTCGCATGAGCATAGTCATTACACCATATGCATAAACGCAAGCCTATAAACACGTACTTGGTCCCAGTCGTAGAGTTTCCACTGATCCAATGTCGTCACGGAGAACGCAAACACCTCTTTCTTGTTGAGCGGCGTTGCGTTTGCGCCAAAGCTGACGGGCAGACACAGCTCGGGTTTCTCGCACGGACACGCGCGCAGCGCCGTGCGCTCAAAGGCGCTCAGTGTCTGCGACGGAAAGCTCTCGTAGCTAAACACAGCAGCACACGCGTGTGCACACAGCGCCCAGAGCGATAGCAACAGCAGCAGCAGCAACGACTTCATCATTTGTGCTATGGATCGGCATCGTTGTCGCTCCATTTTTGCTTCTTGATGGAAAACCAGATGACCTGGTACTCTGTACCGCTACCATTATGGTACACTATACCACTACTGATATGATTGGATACAAATGCGATAAAAATCAACTTTATGGCCAATGAGTGATCGGACCTCTTCGCGTCCTTTCGAGCAACGACAAAAATGTGAACGAATATGAGCAGCCACTTTGAGCAACGAGCGGATCTTTCTGCGCTTTCGGCGTCACGTTATGAGCCATTCTCCAGTGACAGCTCCACGGGTGTCCCTTCCACCGTCATTGTCTAGCACACATACTGCGCGAGCATGGCGTCCAAGAGCTTGCTCATGAGCATGGGCACCGTCAACATGTGGGGCTTCTCGCCCGGCTTCGACATGCTGCAGGACGCCCCCGCCGTCAAAGCCACTAAAAGTGAGGTGTTCACGAAGCCCGCAACTAGCGGACAGCCTGCATATGCTGCTGGTAGTAAGGAATCCGAGTTGAAGCCGATCAACGTGCTGCTGGTCGGGCCGGGCGACATCCGCCACGTGCTCGTAACGATAGCCCATCGCCGTCGCCACGACAAAGCGAGACCGCTGCACATTTACATCTACGAGAAGTCGACCGAGGCGCTCGCGCGGCACTTTTTGCTGCTGCAGGTGGCGCAGGACTGGCAGCTGCCGCTGCGCCAACGGTGTAATCTCTTCCTCGAAGTCTTTGGCAACGCACGTGTGCAGGTTCGTCGTTCATTCAAGTCTCTCAGGTGATGTCATCAATGAGCGCAGTACTGATCTGGAATGCGTCTATACCTGGTATTAGGAGCGCACGAGCGCATATATTGAAGAGAAGGCCAAGATTCTTATCGCCTTGCTGCACAACGAGCGTGGGCTATTAGCTGACCTCTTCGACCTCTCACACCTCAAGATGCGCCACCGTGACGAGCTCGTCGACACGTTCAAGAGCTGGTTCCAGAAAGTGCGCTTCGACGGTGGGTGGATTAGTGCTATTATGAGCGCTATGGGCTTTCGCTAGGAGGATGGTGCTTAACAGAGTTTAATGGCTGTCTGTCTGTGTTGCTGTAGTCGACAAGCTCCGCGACCACCGCCTGCGCCACTTCTACGAAGCGCGCTACGATTACCGCAACAACCTCATCGACTGGGACTACACCGTAAGCTCCAACACTTGGTTGGCTCATATCTATTTAGCTTGGCCTGACGATTGTGAGCTCTTGTGCATGTGTAGATGAGCCTCAAGAAGATTGAGAACGCGAGCGTGATCCACATCCGACAGTTCCGCGAGTGGCGCAACTCGGGGATCGCGTACGAGTTTGGCGACCAGACGTACACGGAGCCGAACCGCACCATGGCCGCCTACACCGAGGTACGCTGATCTAGCATGGCTTAGAATGCCTCAGCCTAGGTCATATATCTCATGTTATTTCATGTGAACTTGATATTGCAGGCGCGCAAGAAGCACCACGGCTCAGTGCTCTGCCGCGGGCTCTGGACCGACGTCGTCATTGGCCCGTACCTCTCGTTCGGCGTCAAGTGCGACTCAACGCACAAGTTTGCGCAGCAGCTCTTTGAGATCCACAACAAAGGCACGGGCGTCGAGCAGAACCGCCACGTAAGCTGCCTTGATTGCCTACTAAGCCTTGATACTGGCTGGATACCTGACTCTGTAATATGCTTGCCTTATCAACCTAGAACACGACCGAGGTCGCGGTGTTCAACGTGCTCTCATACCTGTACGAGCTTGAAACGGGTGAGCCTTACGTAATGAAGAAGGCTCACGACGTATACAGCGGCGTTGGCGAGTCAGCTTTGGACCAAGGGTCACATGAGAGCAACCAGAGCGCTGACGAGGCCTTGTGTCCAAGAATCATCGAGCTAGTTGACGAAGAAAGCGAGGGAGTCAATCAGGAATCCGAGACTAAAGTCTCTGAAAAGTGAGTAGACCCGAGCCAAGGCTCTATGAGTTCTTGAATGCAACTTTGACTCACAGACTGACTGGTTATGTGCAAACAGAGACTTGTTGAAGCAGCGCGCCAAGGAAAACGACGCGCGTCAGCGGGCGCAGACCATCTATGAGACCTTTGATGGCGTCAAGATCATCCCACTAACGGGCGAACTAGAGAATCTCTACGGGAAGCAGCGCTATAATCGCAAGTTCGACCACGTCTTCCTCTCGACGCAGCACATCCACACGTTGCAAAAGAGTGCTGGTGCCAATGAACCCAAGCTCTTCACGAGCATCTTGGCTGACAGCGCGGCTGTGAGCATCGAGTCGTCCGTGTAAGTCCATCGAATGTATGCTAGTACTCTGAGTTTGTGCTTGGCGCTAACACATTTCTTTGACTGTGCCGAATAGGTTCTTGCTGCCTTTGAAGGAAGACCAGCGCGTGCTCTACGTCTCCAAGCTATTGGAGATGACCCAGACGCACGCCCTTGAGCCAACTTTCAAGTTCACAGGCGGCAGTGAGCCGTCGAAGGAGGATCTGAGCAAAATTGACACGTCCGTGCTGCGATTCAACTACAAAAGAGAATAGCCCACGGGTGAGAAGCAAAGCAGAATGTATCGTGAGCCATCCATTACTCGCAGCTCATCAGACGAGATCGAACTTAATCCACACATAGCAGTTGAGTATCGAGTCTCAATGAATGACGAGTCGCTGTTGTCGTTTTCCCGCCTGTCTGATCTCGTAGGCAATACTCTCACTCACACCTGAAAGCGTCACAAGTCCAAACAAGAAATAGATGACGAACCTTCGAGCCCAAGCGCAGGTCTGCGATATCCAGAGCGCCGAATCGCAAATGCGCACCGACGAGCTCGCACCGGTGGATCTACTACTCTCCAACGTCCCGCAAATCGTGTCTGCACCGAACGACCACAACCGCCTGACGGTCGGCGCTCTCATGATGCTCGACGCCATTCAAACGCGTCGAAAGGCGAACCCAGGGGCCTCGAGTTGCTTCTTCGCCGACATTTTCCAGCTCCAGCATGGCGTTCGCTCGACTTTTGCTGTAGTCGAACGACGAATAAGCCCGAGCTTCGTATTTGGCCCCGTGCGTGTGCTCACACTACACCGAGGCATCATGGACAGTCACACGTTCGCAGGTCTCTTCTCTGCGCTCCCGTGCTCACAAACACTCCACACGCTGCGTCTTGTAGCGACGACCGCCGATTTCCCGCGGCAGCTGACGAAACTCGAGTGTGCGTGGCTTCTGTACGCGCTCGTCCACCCGCAGGCCCAGGTGTCCAAGTGGAAGAAGCTCGTGCTACACAATTGCGACCCGATGCGCATCGACAAGGTCTATGAAGAGAAGAAGAGCCGGATGAAGACACGTGACTTAGGGCATATAGGATCTATGGATATGATAGGTGGATAGGCTCCAAAGGTAAGGGGTCAAAATAACTGTAAAATTGGTTGACGAGAGTTCGGCACCATGAACTTCAGCTCGTACTTGGGGAGGCTGAAGTGTCGGACACGCCGAGACCACCGAGACGCTCTATATGTTCTCTGGTCTCCGTGCTGCGCTTCCTCTGGACCAATTTAATGACTCACGGGCTCACATCAACATCTCCGTTAGCTCTGCGCAGTTGTTGCTACCGGAGTTGTGCAATCCAGCCGCAAGCTCGATTTCGATTATAATTGACGCGTTCGCAGCCACTCAATTTTGATAGCTGGATACAAAACGTTGGACAGCGTTTTCCGCATGTCACTATTTTGGTAGTGACGATCCAAATCCATCTTGGTCTGCCAAGAGGTCGACTGCATAACGAACGACTTCACAATCCATCAGACGTGATGATTTCGATTGCGGACGCGCCGCGGCTCGAGTTGGGCGGCACGCCACCACCAGCTACGGTCGTTCGGACTGCACAGCAGTTGACTGAGATCATGAGCGTGTTGCAAGCGACCACGGGCCACCAGTGCAACGACCTCCGCATTCGCATGGATCCGTCCGTAGACAAAGCCGTGGACCGCACGATTTTGGGACAGTTCTTCACTGAAGCCTTGCGCATGTACGCTGCATGCCAGAGCGTGCCACGCACAGTAGTAGAGAGCAAGCCGTCGCTTGAAGGCATTCGAGTGATTGCGATCCACAAAGACAGCATGACGCCACTGCGCTTCGCTTGTTTGTTCTCTGCGCTTCCGTACACACGCAGTGTCCACACTCTTCGCTTGGAAGAAGCCAACCGGAGCTATCCGTGGAAGTTGAAGAAGCTCGAGCTTAGCTGGCTCGCGTATGCAATTTTCCATCCAGCGACCAAGGCTTCCAGTTGGCGGAAGCTCGTTGTGGGCAACTGCAAATTCGTGGGCGACGTCATGGGCGTGCTGCAGCAAATGGGAGACGCGGCATCGAGACGAAAGCTGCTTTCTGTGACGAGCTTGGCGATGTTGTTGGGAGTCGATCGTTCTGACAAGAAACGGAAGCGAGGCGCTGCCGAGTCAACATCTCAGGGTGCTGATCGAGAGCTGACCCACCAGCTACGACGTGCTAGCGTCGCTAAGGACTCGGTCATTCGAGTGAATCCGCGTGACGACGCTGGACAGCTTGTGGTCGTGCAAGATGAGCCGGAGCTTCAACTGTGCGATTTCCACTTCGAGTCATGGTGCTGCGTGCTCGTACCTGGCTTCGGCTTCGGGTGGGTCCACGAACGCGACATCCGCAAACAAAACGATTGGCAACCAGAGTCCGACGTGCCTGTAGGCGAATCTCCGCTGACTAACTTGGAGCTTGGCTACCCGATCACGATGGGGAAGATGCTACTGTTCTTGGCTGCTACTGGGAAGTCGCTCGAGATGCTCGCGCTGGAGTCCTTTGGGCTCCAGAGCAGCGTCCTGGACGACGTCTCGCGCTTCTGCCCGCATCTCAAGGCGCTCACAATCAAGAGTTCGAGGGTGTCGCTTAGTCGAAACTCGCTTCAGCGGTATTTCTCCCAACCTACGACGCGAACTCTTCGATCACTGACGCTGAGTTGGAACGCGTGCAATCACATCGCTTTACTGGAGATCCTGTCGAAGAGCGACGAGTACGCGTCCGTATCGTCACTCAAAGAGCTGCGGCTCGACAAAGCGCACTACATTGAGCGCTTTGCTGTAATGCTCGACGTGAATCGGACGCTTGAGAGGCTGATCATTGATCACTGGAGCAGCTCATATCCTTCATTTCTGCTGAGGCACGACGGAGAAGTGCTGCCAACCGCTACGGCGTCGCATGCATTTTTAAGTGTCGTCGCTCAGCGCTCGAAGATGAACGCTGAATCCGCGCTTGGGAAGCTCAACAAGGACGTATTTGCTCTCATCTTCCAGTTCGCAGCAGTCCATCGCGTGATTTGCATCTCGAGTCTTGTGATGTGACTTGAAAGCACACATTTCTTGCTGCTGCTGGAGGTCCAGTGAGTGGGACGAGCCGATCGACTGAGAAAAGAGATTCGCGGATACGAACACGTGTGGCTGAGAGAAGCCGAACGGTTGAAGGCGGGCCGCAGCCTTCTCACTGTCGAATCCGCGCCCAAGACGGAAAGATGAAGCCGCAAGAACCGATGCTGGTGGCGACTGACGCGGACAATGCGCGCACGACCATGGCCGCAACATCTGCGCAGCTTGACACGCTGATTTAAGCGTTGAGTGAGCTTCCGCTGGAGTCGCGCGAGTGCCTTTACATCCGCATTGGCAATGCCGAGTACGCACCTAATGCTCTAACTCTGTGGCGCTAGCTCATTGCTATCGCACTGCAGATGCATCATGGAGCGTGGCTGATCGGCCGAGACCTAAACTTCCACGCGGGAAAATTGCAAGAGCTCCATGAACGACCATCGCTTTGCGTGCCTGTTCTCCGCGTTCCCGTACGCGCGATCAGTCCACACTATCCAGCTTTCCAGTAGTGAGAATCTCGACGTCCCATGGACCTTTTCGGCGTTCGAGCTCAGCTGGATTGCGTACGCAATCTTCCACCCAGAGAGCAAGAGGTCAAGCTGGACGAAGCTTCTCTTTTGCGGCTGCGAGCTAGCCCAAGAAGCGAAGAATGTGCTTGCATCGATGGTGGCAGCTTCCAATACTCAGCTACGTCAAGGCAGTGAAGAAGTGATGGGAGCTGCTAATCGAGTTGAGGAATCATACCATTTTTTCTATCAGCATCCAAGCTCGTCGCACTGATGGGTATAGTGATCGACACCGACGGAAGTGAAAGGCACACGTCGACGAACTGCGCCTTCTTCGACGAGGAAACGAGGTCAGCAGCATCCACATCGCTCGAGTTAGGACAAATGCAGCTGTTCGAGCTGACCCTGGTGACGAGGCGTCGCCGCTTGTTACGCTGGCAAGCGAGATGGAGCTTGAGGTGTGCGATTCTCAGTTCGAGTG
>JAADXK010000651.1:0-18204 GCA_023337805.1 Globisporangium barbulae | reverse complement strand
TGACTTTTGAATTGCGGTTTCTTGCAGTGTATCAGGAAGTGTCCAGTCCGTGCCCTCTGAAGACCGCAGCTCAATCCGGTTGCTCACTCAAAAATAAAGCGCAGAAAACTATGTGACTTAATAACTGACATAGAGTTTAGTGTGGTACAGATTGCTGATTATTGTGCAGTTTTGCACGAGATAACGACATTCTTCTCTACGAATCGTACAACTTCGCGAGAGCCCACACCAGGAACAGTGAAACCATCGCAGTCACCTCCAGTGGAGATCATCTCGTCAACTGCGGTATCATTTTGCCGAAAAGTATGATGAACTCTTGGTAAAGATAACTGTCCCCGATAGGACGCGGTAAACTTTACAGCAGCTCTGCCCACAGCGGCTACCGTGCTATTGCGCTCTATAATCTAAAAGCCACGCGCACCTGCCTACAGCTGCTTCTCGAGCTCGTTCACCTGCTCGAGCGTGGCCGCGAGCGCCTGCACTTCCTCGAGCGCGGCGTAGTCGACCTGCGCCTTCTTGAGCACGCCCCGGATGTAGAGGCGGCAGGAGTAGAGCGACTTCTTTGAGCCCTCGCTAATGTAGTCCTCCGAGAGGCGCACAGCGGCCTTGCAGAGCTCCTGCACACGCGCCTGGTCCTGCTCCCACCCGGCACTCTGCAGTGCGCGGCACTGCTTGAGGCGGCAGTCGAGCGCCTTCTCCTTGCGCGCGAGCCCGTCGTTGAAGTGCGCGTAGATCTGCCAGATCTTGGCGTTGTTCGTCGTGATCGACGTGATGCGCCCGAAGAGCAATGCGAGCTGCTTTTTGAAGTTGAAGTTCGAGCGCGGCGGCGTCTTGTCCGTGGCCACAATAGCCTCGTCCAGGTCCGCGATGTCGTCATCCTCCTCTTCGACGACCTTCTCGTCGCCCTCGAGCTCCAAGTCGACGGCGTTCGCCTCGTCGCTCGCCACCTGCAGATCGTCCACGAGCGTCTTGTACTTTTCCGGGTACACGATCGCCTCAACAAGCCATGCGAGCACCTCGTGGTCGATCGGGCGCTTGTGCTTGCCGCGCAGGTCCAGCAGCTGGTGCATCGCGTAGATCGCCTCGCCGAACTTGTCGGTCTCCATGGCGCACACGGCGTAGTTCTCCCACATCTGCCACATGTGGCGCTTCTGCTTGAGCGCCTCCTGCAGCACGGAGAACGCCTCCGAGTACCGGTGGTTGCGCATGTGGATCGAGCCGATGTTGCCCCAAGCCTCGCCGTGGTCCGGCTCGAGCTGCGCCACGCGCGTGAATGACCGCAGCGCCAGGTCCCACTTCTCCAGCCGCATGCTCATGGAGCCCATGACGAACCACGCACTCGTGTTCATCGGGTTCACTTCCACGCTCTTGGCGTAGTGCGCGATCGCCGTCTCGTACTCGCCCTTCTCAAAGTAGTGGCGCCCCAGCGACCGCTTCGCGCGCGCAAAGCGGTGCTTCGAGAGCTCCCAGGACGTCACGTAGTGGGAAACCTCCTGCGTCACGTCGCCCAGGCAGCACCACATGTACGGTGTCGGCGCGATCTCCAGACGCGTGCGGATGAGCTTCTCGGCGCGCAGCGGCTTGTCCAGAATCTGGTAGCACTTGACCACGTCGTCCCACATCTCGAGCTCCTCGAAGATCTCGAGCGCGGACTGGATCACGCCGATCGCCAGGTACCGCTCGGCCAGGTCACGCTTGAGTGCATAGCGCGGCGGGAACGCCAGCGCGTGCACGAACTGCATGCGCTCGTTCGCCGGCGCCGCGTCTTCGATGGACTTGAGCGTGTTCTGCGTGATTGTGAGGCGCGTCGTGTGTTGATCGACGAGCGCCTGCATCTGCAAGATCGCGCGCTCGCGGCGCTTGGACGTCTCGCACTCGAGCCACGCGCGCTCGAGCAGACCGGTCGAGTAGACCATCCAGTTGTTCGGGTTCTCGAGCACGCGCGTGATGTATGGGAACATCTCCTCGCGCGTGAGCCCGTCGTTCGCATTGCTGTTCTTCACGTCAAGGCAGAGCGCGAGCAGGATTACCTGGTCGATCACCTGCAAGTTGCCTTGCTCTGTTAGCGACTTGTCCTCGAACGCGATGTGCTCGTACAGGATGTTGTCCTGGTCTACCTGGTCCAGGTTGATGTCGCGGTACGCGGCTTCGCCCTCGCGCACCATGCGCTGAATCTCCTTCTCCTCTTCCGTTAGCCCTTCCTCGTCCATCTCCACCTGCATCATCTTGCCACCAAAGTCCGGGTGCGTGCTCGCAGCGGCCGCCGTGGCGTACACAGACGGCGCGCCGTCGGTCGGCGGATACTTGGACGCGGCCAGAAGTACCATCTGCGCTGTCGATTTCTGCTGGAACTTGGTGCGCTTGCCCATGGATCCGCTCAGCTGCACCGTGATGCCGCTCGTCTCCTTGGCCTGCTCAAAGCTGCGCTTGCCCTGCTTGTTCTTGTCGAAGTGGCTTTGCGCCAGGCCCCACTCGACGTCCAGACGCGCGCGCAGGTACTCGGACGGCTTGAAGTCGAAGAGCGACGTGCTGCGCATAGTCTTGAAGAATCCGCGGCGCGCCTCGAACCAGAGCGTGTTCGAGCACTCGCGCGTGAGCAGCAAACGCTCGTGGGTCACCGCCGCGCGGGCGTTCCACCACGTGGCCGTGTTGAGCATGCTGAAGAGCGCAAGCAGCTCCGAGCCGACACTGGGCGACGAGATCACGTCCTGTGCCGCGCTTTCGGTGCCAGCCTCGCCGATCGCGAACGACCAGTTCTTGTGCGTCGCGTTGCCGACAAAGTGCAGCAGGCAGCGCCCGACGAGCAGGAACTGCGGGAACTCGCAGATCGAGAACGGACTCTCGCCGTCCACCTGCAGCGCCACGAGCGAGTCGCTGTGCAGCTTCTTCTCCATCAGCTCGTTGTCGCCGTAGAAAAGACGTCCGATGAGCGCGTTGATGTCGCGCAGGTGCTCCTTCTCGAAGGCTGGACCCGTGTAATTCGCTTGCACGTACATGTTGAAGAACGCCGTGCCGAGGAAGAGCACCTCGTAGGCGGCTCTGAGTCGTTCTTCCGGAGCTTCTTGCAGCAGGATCTGCTCTAGCGCCTGGGTCACCGTCGTACAAAAATGCACGTCCGCATTGTCACCCTGCGCCGCGACGCCAGTAGACTGTGCGAGCGCGTTAAGCAACTGGAGCGCGCGCTTCGTGCGCACGACGTCAGCGTACTTGCCTTCGCAGACCAGCTTGGCCATCTCGAGCGCACTCACGACCGTGCTAGTCGTGGCGACCTCACCCGCTTCCAAAAGCTTCTCGAGCGCGCTCGCAACCTGTGCGCTGTTGGTCTCGAGCACGGCGCGCTCGACAGCGAGGAAGCTCTCCTGCACGACCACATGGTGATCCTCCTTCACGTCCGCGACGGCGGCGGTGCTCACACCGATCAGTTCCTCCAAAAAGTCGTCGTCCATGCTGCTGCTCTTGTGTGTGTGTGCGTCTGCGCAAATGGAGCTCTTGGGTCGAAGCGTTGTGGTGGCCAATCAAGATTGGCCATCGTATTTGTTTGGTGTCTAAACCCAACGGAAAAGGGTCAAAAGTCATGCTGACAAACCTGGGTGGTCCACATAAAAGAAGACTTGACCTTTTTGTCATAAGTCCCTGTTCTAACAGACGACTTTTGACCTTTTTTTGATAGTGGAGGCAAGTCAATTCAGGAGAAAAACCTCTCCATATCACTCTCCAGCACTGTTAGCCCACCAATCTCTCCAGCAAGCATGGCGGACGAGAGCGAGATGACGCCCGCGCAGCGCAAGCTCTTTGAGCTGCGCATGAAGATGAACGCTGGGCGCAAGGCCAACAAGCAGGTGTGTGTGTGTGGATTACGGTGCGGACCGCGTCCTTGTTGCGTCTGGACGAGCTACTGAACTGCCGTTTGCAATGTGTGTGTGTGGATTTGTGCCCTTGTGTTGCCGTTCAGGAAGTCGCCGCGGAGCACGAGCGGGTCGTGAACAAAGACAAGAAGACCAAGAAAGAGGAATCCGTTAAGCGGAAGCAGGTACTGTGTCCACGTACGTGGACAGTGTGTGTTTGCTGCCGTCAAGTAGCGTTGCATTTGACTGGTATTGCATGTGCAAATGGCGGGAGGCTGAACGCGTCTGGTTGCTTTTCGTTTCCCGTCGTTCAGGAGAAGAAAGAGGAGGCGGCAAGCGGGAACGCCCACCTGGAGGAAACAGGTACGAGCATCGCACTTATAACGCAGTTCGATTAAGCATACCGTGTGTGGATGCAGGTGACCTTAAACTCACACTCGTTTTGTTGTCATTGCAGCCGAAGAAGCAGAAGTCAAGATCAAGAAGAACGAGAAGAAGGAGAAGCGCAAGGCCGCATTCGGCTGGGACGTGTTTAACCAGGTGCGTCGATTAGAATTACCGTTGTTCTGTTGAGGTCGCATGTACCAGGCTCACGCGATTGATCGCTTGCTGCTGCTTGAAATGGTAGGATTCGCTATTCAAAGGATACAAGAAGCGCCTCGCAAACTTGCCAACGCATGCAGATGAAAGCGCTGATGGCTCCACAGTGATTGTCGTTGCAGCAGCCGACATGAACAACCTCGAGGACGAGCTCTCGTACGGCAAGAACGACAAAGTGTCAGAGGTGAGTGCGGCTTGAAGATCTCCATGCGTTTGCAGTGCAATATCCATGCTGACATTGTGCTAATCTGTCAATTCCAACAGGAGAACCTGGAGCGCATGGCACAGGAGCTGGAGGAGCGCATCAAGGCGCGCAAGAAGTTCAGCCGAAGGCGCCAGCACTACGAGGGCGAGGACGTGGACTACATCAACGACCAGAACCGCCTCTTCAACCGCAAGGCAAAGCAGGCCTTCGATAAGTACACGGTGGAGATCCGCCAGAACCTCGAGCGCGGCACGGCGCTGTAGTTGTAAGTGCAGCTCTTCGTAAAGTATCAACAATGGGTACAGCAGCAATGCATGAAGCAAAGCGAGGCACAAGGGTCGATCTCGTACCTGTTCGTTGTGCGTACTTTCATTGCTGCATTGGCATGTGCAGCAGATTCTTCTCTTGACGCAGGGGTACCCATGTAGCTCGACGACAGCATCAACAGTCATGTTGACGGCCTTTTGGAGATCACACTCATCCATCCTCCAGTCTTCATTCGTACCCGACAAATCGACTTGGGACGGGCCATTTGGGCCATTTGGGCCACCCGGCCCGCTCGTTTTTGTGTTTCACCAGAACATCGACTGGATGGGCCGCCCGGCCCACTCGGTCGTACGTCACATTGGACTGTATGAAACTCGGTTATGACCCAAACATCAGAAAATGGGCCACCCGGCCCAGATCAGGAATGTTGAAGGTGGTGGCCCATTTTTCAGAGCTGCTGGTGGTGCGTGTGTCATGGAAGCTCGCTGATGGCCGACCATGCTCGCCTTGGGCATCCGCTGCAGCTCACATGCAGTTGCTCATATCCCAATTGACTCGACGTCCCGCACCTCGCCCGACTTCACGCAACCTCACCCACCACCATGGCCCCACAAGGAACCAGCTCCACCGCCACCGCCACTGAGGGCACGTTCCTCGTGAAGGCCGGTCTCGCCAAGATGCTCAAGGGCGGCGTGATCATGGACGTGATCAACGTCGAGCAGGCGCGCATTGCCGAGGAGGCCGGCGCCGTGGCCGTCATGGCGCTCGAGCGCATTCCGGCGGACATTCGCTCGGACGGCGGCGTTGCGCGCATGAGCGACCCGCAGATGATTGAGGCGATCAAGAAGGCCGTGACGATCCCGGTCATGGCCAAGGTGCGCATCGGCCACTTTGTCGAGGCGCAGATCCTCGAGGCCGTCGAGATCGACTACATCGACGAGAGCGAGGTGCTCACGATGGCCGACGAGGAGAACCACATCAACAAGCACAAGTTCAAGGTCCCGTTCGTGTGCGGCTGCCGCAACCTTGGTGAGGCCCTGCGCCGCATTGCTGAGGGTGCCGCCATGCTGCGCACCAAGGGCGAGGCTGGCACTGGCAACGTTGTCGAAGCCGTGCGCCACGCACGCTCGGTCGCCCGCGAGATCAAGCGCTTGACCTCCATGGACGAGGACGAGCTTTTCGTGGCTGCCAAGGAGATGCAGGCGCCGTACGAGCTCGTGAAGGAGGTCGCCAAGACCGGTCGTCTGCCAGTGGTAAACTTTGCCGCCGGCGGTGTGGCCACCCCAGCGGACGCCGCGCTCATGATGCAGCTCGGCATGGACGGTGTGTTTGTCGGCTCGGGCATCTTCAAGAGTGGCGATCCGGTGAAGCGCGCGCGCGCCATGGTGCAGGCCGTGACGCACTTCAACGATGCCAAGATCCTCAAGGAGATCTCTACGGACCTCGGCGAGGCCATGGTCGGCATCCAGGACCTCAAGGCCTCGAACGTGAACTTCCGTGACCGTGAAGGCGGCCTCCACGGCACGTGGTAAGCGGCAGAAGACACCAACTGCTGGGTCTCTCTTCTCCGCCCCACCTCCTTCATCTAGTTCAATAGTAGACTCGACTGGGATTCCCATCCAACATCTGCCATAAATGGCTGGTGCTCGATGCGCTTCTCATGACAACCGCAACGTAAAACACACAAAGATCACAATCCTATGTATACTTCCATACTTGCTGTCGTGTGTTCACAATACTCAGCACTACGCCATGGCCTATCATCACACGAGTGGCTCCAATTGAGTGCAATGAGCTTGTAAAGATGATATGTGTGGCTCAATGGTATCAAGATGGCAAGCTACAAGTCGAATGAATGATCATTCCCATGGTCTCCATTATTAACCTCTTACCGACTCAGCGGCATTCAACGTAGCGTGATGGATATTGGATGCTCGCTGTTTTGTGGTGAAGCGTCATCTAAGCACTGATCCTGCTGAATATGGAGATAGGCGGGTACCGGTGCAGGCGCGATCAGCCCGAGCTTATCTGCGGGAGCGTGCCGTACTCGCGCTTCTGCGCCGACCTGGAGCTCATGCGGCGGCGGATCGCATGGCGGATCACGAGCGCCAGGAACGCGAACACAAGCACGCCGAAGACCGTCCACATGAGGCTCGAGAACGATAGCAGCGCGTCGTACTTGCTCCCTGCCGTGTCCGCCTGCGCCGCGCGGTAGAGCAGCGAGTCCACGAACGGCTGGAGTGTATCAGCGACGCACTCGTGCTTGAGCGTCTTGCCGATGAGCTTCTTGAATGCTGCGAACGAGCAGCGCACGTCAATCTCTCCATTCGGGAGCACCACGTCCTCGGAGCAGAACGGAATGATCACGGGCACGCGGTCGGGCGGCTGCATAATAGAAGCAATGTCAATGTGTCAGAAACATTACGAGCAATTGAAAGGCATGACGAAGCCAGAGTTGGGCCATCTCTTACATTGTCGTCCGAGAACGCCTCGCCGTTGCGCATCTGATCGGGGGACGCCGTGACAAAGTACAGCTTGACAAAGTGACGGTCACGTGTGCTCAATGTGGACAGCAGACTGCGCCGATCTTTCTTGACGCTCATGACATTCTCGTCTTCGCTCGAGTGGAGCTCAAACACGAGCATGCTTCCGGGCACGGGCTGGTGCGGGTGCCAGCCCTTCGTGTGCCACTGCAGCCTGTAAATATGGCAATAACACCCATAGATAGGTCAATCCAAGGGATAGGTTGGTAAGACGTCCACGCGCACACACAAGGCTCAGCATACCGCAGAAGATTGCGCACGTAGAGCAAGTTGATGTCGTGCGCGGCGTAGTACAGGAATTGGTTGTCGGTCGGCTGCACGATGCGAGGGCCCTCGCCCTCGCCAACCGGCACTGGGACGCCTCTCACGTTCTGCTCAAAGCTCGCAGTGAGGTGCGCGAGCAGCGTCGCGCCAAAGCTCGCCGAGTTGACCTCGTTCGTGATGAGGTCCATGTGCGCCTCGTGGACCTTGGCGAGTTCCAGGATCTTCTCAAAACTCAACGCGGACGGGAGCGTCATGTTGTTGAGGCTCTGCAGCAGCCAGAACTCGGAAAAGTAGTCGGCCGTCGACATGGTGTCCTTCCACGGGGCATAGAACGTGCCGTTCCACTGCGACGGCACGTCAAACAAATCGCACGTGGCGTCGTCCATGGCTATTGGTGAAGAAGCTGTGGCGTCACAGACGGACGGTGCACAGCACTCGAGGATGTCGTTGATCTGTTCGATCTCGTTGCGAATTTCCTGGAGCAGGTACCGCGTGTCGTTCGCGCCCGTGATGCCCTCGTAGACAGTCTTGGAGCACACGGGGCAGTTGGCCGTCGGGTCCTGGCCCTGCTCAAAGAGCAGGCGCGTCTCCGCGGTGATCGGCACGACGTCCTTGCAAGTTGGGTAGAGTCCGGCTAGGAACGCTTGCGCAGTGAGCTGTTCACATATTAGAGACAAAAAAGATCAGTCCACATGTAAGTGACGCATTATGGCCGGGCGTAATAGAGAAAACGTACATTGTCGCGCTGGTTGGCGTCCGCGTAGGCGAACGTCTTGTCGCACTTGGCGTTCAGGAAGTCGCTATACAGGTGCTTGCGGAAGTACTATCATCACAGAGCCATCATGCAGTTCATCATGAGCCATTTGTCCCATATCTCCGCATAACACAGACATCGTGGTGGCTCATTCGTACCTCGCCCATGAGCTTGATCATGTTGAAGCCATGCTTGGTGAGCTTGGGCGACACGACCTCGGTCGGGTCGTCGTCCTCGGACGTGCCCCAGGCGTTCGCGCTGAGCGGGAGCTTCACGTTCGGGTTGCGCACGTACTTCTTGAGAGTCTCCTCCGACGGCGTCTCCTCACCGAGCCCGTACGGCCCGCGCACGCCATGGCGCGAGAGCACAATCACCTGATGATTGAGATTACAGACGAGAAAGATACCAGTGAGCGGAAGTGCGCATGAATCAAGCAAGCGCATGTGCTTGTGAAACCATGCAATGCGTGGTTGAGAGAGACTTGCTCACCTGCCGAAGCTGTGACGCCGCGGCAACCTGCTCGCTGAAGAGCGCGACGACGGCAAATGCAAGCGCCGTCGTGACGACACTCGCGCGGCGCCACATACTCGCAAACGGCTACTGCACGTGATTGTCGCTGCTTTGAAACCACTACGCAAGTGGGTCATGGTCAGGACCGCAAGTGCAAGTTGCTATTTTAAGTACGCAACGGCTTTAAAAAGAGGATGGCAGTTGCTTTGTGGTCACTATAGTAATTGAGCAAACCAGAGAGCTCAAGAGTACTGTGGCACCTCTCTTCAATACAAAAAAGAACTGGGTGCGTGGTCCACATAATATTGAAGTACTGCACATGCTGTCAAATTTGATGCCAGTTGCGCTGAACTCGGTCATCAAGAGGACGACAAAACCTACCTACAGCTGGCGGCAACTTGATCTCTGGCTTCGTGACGAGCAGCTCCATTCACTCTCTATTACGGCCCAGGTTGCACTCCACGCACACATGGCAGACTTCTTATCAACCCATACGGCGACTCAGAACGCCAACGTGGCAGCAGGCAGAAATGAGCAGCACGTCCTAGGCTTTCCCACCCATTTGACCTCGCGCTTTGTACATTGTAACCCTGTCATTACTTTCGGACTCGTACCTTGTACATGGCGTCAAGTTTTTTAATCACACACTGTTGGAAACATCACCCTCAGTTACTCTATTCGGAAGCCTGCCTCAGCTTCTCAGTCAAGAAGCGAACTCGATTATCCTCAAGCCTCAGCGCCAGCCGAGCCATGATTAGAGAGTGTGGCTGGAGAGAAATCACGCGGGTGCCAAGCAAGACCTGGAAATCACTGCAGCTCTGTTCATCAGCTGATCGAGATGCTCAACACGTACAGCAATTCTGAACATGGACACGGCCACTTTCGGGTGCAGAGGGACCAGGCTCTGCGCACGTAGCATACAGCTCGCACCTGTGTGGCTCGGAGGCTGGAAACGTGCAAGTCACCCTGATTTGCAGCGTTTTGAGCTTCCGAGAGTTCAGACAAGTCTCTCTTTTCTGAGATTTTGGAGCCTGCATCGGCGCTGGCAAAAGTCAGACTTTTCTTGTTTGAATGGCGTGGCGAGTTATTGGAGATCATCGCGGTCGTCTGGTTGCAAAACAACCTCGTGGACAGCAAGTGAACCCATGTTACTTACTCCAAGCCCAAGACGTTGCTACTTACGTGTCAGGGCATCAAAACGCGTGCTGAACCTGTCCCACCCTCAAAGCTCCGCTTTGGAGCGATCCGAGTCAGATGCAATCGAGCTGCTTACCCAAGCATGGTTTCGCGTGGCTGAGCTCGTCCGTTCGCAATCGAATAGGGAGCAGAGAGCTCCATCAGTGCAGCAGAATCGCCATCCAAGCCACTCTCAAGCGTCATCTACAAGGCCAGTCCTATCAGATTACGTCCGCATGAGTGTGATCCGCAATAGTAGGGATCGACATGCGTGGCCAGCAGGGCTTCCGCCGCGCCTGCTGCTGTGAGCAGCAGCTCTCGGCCATGTGAAGGAGTATTTGGTGAGAGAGCCAAGGCGGCCACACATGCTGAGGCGCTGTTGTGACGACTTTTGGTTGCTTTTTCTTAAGACCAAAACGCCACTTGCGGAAAATGTACAGGTTTTCAAGAACCAGTGACAAGCTCGGCACTTGGAGTTTGTATACACAAAGTCTCGCGATCGGAGATTTAGGAAATCGAGCGCCCGACGAGACATTTTGTGGGCAAAATTGCAAGAATCCACGAGAAAAAGTCACGAAAAATTGTGGGCAAAGCAATGGGCGCCATCCAAAATCGAAACTGCGCTCACACGACTGGCCTTACTACTAAGCACTTGACATGCGATCTTAGAAAGCTTCAGCGACGCTCTTGGCTCATACAATATGAATCACAAAATACCTCTGTATTCGATTAGTTTGCATTGAAAATCTCTCACCAGAGGTAGAGTGGCGCAAACTCTCGTAAGTCATCAAAACCTCCTAGAATCTATTGATTTCACATGATAGCAATCCAATAAAATATAACTTGCACAGGAAACTCAATTTGACTCCGAGCCACAAAAAAATTGTGGTTCCCCTATCCGCGCCATGCGATCTGCCAGAAGAGTAGCACAAAGACCAGCCACACGCTTTGTGTGGGAGAGTTCTCAAGTCTAATTTCCGATACAAAAAGTCGGAAGCCCAACAACACACTGAGCAACGTGATTGCCGCAGGATTTCATTTCCGCATTTGCAATACGCCAGCGAGCTCCGTGTATGAATCACCGCAGCAGTAGCAGCAACATGACTTCCTACATCATGCCCGTGCGCCAGCTCTCACAGAGCCTGCTCAAGCGCGTGCGCAGCGCGTCGCCGTCGCCGTCGCTCTCGCACTCATCGTCCGCTGACAAAGAGAACAACTGCTACGCCAATGCGACGATGAAGGTGACCAAGCGCGCGCTGCACTCGTCGCCGCGCTCGGCTGCGCAGCAGCAGCAGATCGCTGCCGCGATCATGACCTCGAGCCAGCGTCCGTCGCTCAGCCCGTTTACCAGTGCTGCTAGCAAGCGAGCGCGCGTACAGCCGGCGTTCTGGCCGGTCGTGAAGAGCTGCGACGGCGTGCGCAACGCGATCAACTTTTTGCAGACGTCACGACAGCACGCGATGATACTGATGCTGCAGAACCACTGGGAGCGCGCGGTCGGTGTGTTGGAGAAGATCGAGAAGGCCACCGAGTCGGTCTGCACGCAGCGCCGCAAGGTTGTGATCCAGCAGGCGAACGCGCACCTCGGCGGTGGCCTCGCTGCGCAGATTGACGACCTCGGTCTCAGTGACGACGAGGTTGCCAGCCTCATTTTGCAGGAGGAAACCCCAGCGCCAGCGCCAGCGCGCCGCTCGGTGCGCTTCTGCGACCAGGTGCGCGTCGCCGTTGCGGACGACATCGACCGCTCGTCGGACGACGTCCCAGCGCCCGTGCGCGAAGAGATGCTCGTGCTGCGCGCCTCGCGCGCCATTCCAAAGGAGAACTACTCGGAATTCTGGTAATATTCCATCACGCGCGAAGCTACCAATAGACAACAGGACACCCACCCACCCACTATAGAGAACACACAAGGGAGTGATCGGAACGAACGGCGCTCCTCTTGTCGACACCACAGTATTAGACCAAGCGAGAGAGAGACAAAGAGATGAGAGATCACATACACTATTATTTAAAACGCTTGGGAAACAACACAACATGTATCATACATTTCCTCACGAGCTCTCACGTTCCTTTCTTCGATTCCGTCTAGCCTCATTCGCAATTACGATGGACGCAGCAGCACGAGCGAGCGATACGCAAGAAGAGCGACGGGATTGAAACCAAGAGTTCGTGACGTAATCGGCGCCAACATCGACGCAAAATCACCCAAACTCTTACAACCTGATTCAGATTCGGGCTCGCGGACTTCGACGAAGGTGACATCACTTTGTAGGAGAGCACCTACACTCCGCGACAAAAGAAATCGCACACACGTTTTGGCCAGTAACTTTCTCAATTTTTAGAATTGGAGTGTACTATTTAGATAATATCTAAATAGTACGCTCCAATTCTAAAAATTGAGTTACTGGCCAAAACATGTGTGCGATTTCTTTTGTCGCGGAGTGCAGGTGCCCAGAAGGCCAGTCGCACTCTGGCGCGATTTGGAAGGTGACAACGAAAGAGGGTGGTGAGACCTCACCACACAACCCATGGGACTCTTCAACACCGTACTTTCGTAAGAAGAGCACACAAGGCAAACTGTGCCATGTAGGCTGAAGACTCAGAGGGCACGAGAAGCACGGACTCGAAGAGAGCACATTGCCAGAGTAGGTGTCATACGGATCTCTCCAGCAGCGTGCTCCCTATGGAAAAAAATGAAAAGATAGAAGAATGGTGGCGGTTCGTATCACAATTTGGATCCTTTCAATCGGCAATTGTGTGCTTTGACTGCTGGCGCTCTGTCTGATATGTGTTGAATAGAGATCACACGCATCATTCAGGAAGATCAGATCAGGGTTTACTTGGAAGCAACTGAGAGCCACGAGCAAACAAGGAAGCGATCTGCACTGACTGCAATCGCCGCCCGCCGCCACCAGCGAGCGACCACGAACGAGCGACCCAATTAAGCGAGCCCACTATGCTCAGCGACGCCGCGCTGTACCAGTCGGCCTCGCACCCGGACAAGGCGCGCCTCATCTTCAACACGCAGCTGCACCAGACGCTCAAGAGCATCGCCAAGAACCGCGAGCTCGTGCCCATGGCTGCGAGATCCGCGACAAATGCCAACTCGCTGCGCCCCGTGCTCTCATTGCACGATCCGTACGGCGGAGGCGCGCCCTTCGGCCGCTCCACGGAGCTCAATGGCTGGGACCTCGAGAAGAAGATGGTCGCGCTGCAGGAAGTGTGCCACCTGCTGCAGCGACCGTTCTTCTTCTATGCGGACTGGGCGACGCAGGCGGCCGCGACGGCCAAGAACGCACCCGTGTCGCTCGAGAAGCGCATAAACTACATGTCGTACTTTAGCAAGACGCTGCCGCTGCAGCTCGGGCAGACGACGCTGCTGGATCTCTGGTGTGTGTCCCTGCATTTGTTGCTGCGAACGTGACTGCTCATGCACATGATCTAATGCTGATGTGATTGTTTCTATCGATTTGCGATGCGTTATAGGGACTACCTGATGGACATGTGCGACCACGTGCCCGTGCGCAATCGCTGCCGCTCGCTGTACCTGCACGCTGCCGTGTGCATCTGCCGCCGCGTCGAGTTCATTGATGGCTACGAGCTCGACAACGAGAAGATCCACGTCGACGCACAAAGTACGTTTGTGTTCGTTTCTATTAGTCACTATGCATAGTGTACGCCATGCCGAGCCTAAAGCAATGCTTTCTATGGCTCCTCGCTATGATGTTCATAGTCAACGAGCGGTATCACAAGCTCTTGCTCCGCTGCGTGCAGTTCTGTGCCGCGAAGCTCTCCAAGTTACGCTTCCTCTCGGACGACCACAAATTCTTCATCGCGCATATCTACACGGCGCTTTTCTTCCGCTTCCCGTGCTCCACCGCGCAGCTCATCACGGCCGTGGTCGACACCACGGCGACGCTGGAGCGCTCCGAAGAAGAAGAGAGCGGCAACAAGGGCGACGCTGGTAGTGATGCAAATGGACACTCGTCGTCCACGTCACCACCACCAGCAACGAGGCTTCCACATCTTCGTCCTCACCACGCGACTTCATCATCAAGTGACAAAGTAGTGAAGAGGCGCCCGCAGAGAAAGTCGACGCTGCGCGGATACCGCAGTCCACGAGGCCATTGCCGCCACTGGAATGCGCTTTCAGATGGAGGTGACGAAAGCGAGGGAGCTATTGTTGCTGCTAATAAACCCACAGAAGAAGGCGACGGGTTTGATAACGAGCGCTACATGGCGATTGCAAAGCAAAAAGCATTTGGAGCTTTTGGTTTCTACAAGGCGAATCGAGGCACCGACGACCTCCTGCATCAGAGCGTCTTGCTTGATGGGAGCCCAGCGCCGTCGTTCAAGAAAGGCGCGCGGTCCGTCGAGGCGTCTCTGGAGCTCGTATTCCAGCAGGTACTTTTGGAATCTTGCACCTGATTGATCTAGCATGTTTCTAATATGTCGTGAGATGTGATGTCGTGTTTCATAGATGCTGGAGGACGCGAGCGAGCAGCAGGAGGCCACGTTCTTTGACCAGCTGCCGCTGCTTTACAGCGGCAACGTGACCCAGGAGCGCGTTCTAATGAGCGTCAACATCTCAGTCGAAGCGTTCCTCGACGAAATTCTCGAGCCGTTCGTCGACAGGCTGATTACCCCGGGAAGAGACGACCTGATGGCGGTCACCTTTGTGGGGGCGTTCCTCAGCGACGTGTCCTCCTGGTGTGCGCATCGGAAGGAATACACTCGTCATGTCCACAGCAGTAACAGTGGGAGCAATCGAATCCTGTGGCAGTGCATCCCAGGCTACTTCTCGCTCATCCGACTCTTCCTCGCGGTTTTCCAGCTCATGTGTCAGCGGCGTCCGCGCATGACAGCGATGCCTCCAGCACCAAATTCGGTTGGCCGCGTTCTGTCCATCGTCGAAGGACAGCACTCGTCGTCTTCAGCGAGTGCGGACGCCGACCCGTGGCTGACCTACTGGTCGGGACGCGAAGTCGAGACCGTACTCGAGGCCGCAGGCGAGGTGCTCAAGAACGAGTACCTGGCGAACGTGCTGGTCAAGATCGTGCTCGAGTCCACCAACATGCACGACCCCGTGAGCGTCAACTACTCGTTCGGGATCCTGCAACGTGTGCTTGAGATCGCTGCCAAGAGCGCCTCGGTCCACTCAACGGGAACATCCGAACCCTTAGCGACTGGAGCGAACGGATCGACAGACAAAGCAGCGAATGGCAAGGCGGCACGCGGGCGCCACCATCGGCTCTCGGACAAATTCGATGACGAGTACTTCATGGGCGTCATGCGGCGCGCACTCAAGTCGGTGCACGTGCAGATCCTGCTCAAAGTGCTCACGTGCCTCTACAACTCCATCGGTGCGTGCCTAGGACACATAACCAATTTCGCATAGCTCTCACCATCATTTTCTCGATGGAGCTTATGCGGCGCGTGGCTAACTGGGACACTTGTGCATTTTCTGCTTTGTGTGGGAACAGATTTCTTGCCAGCCAAGGTGCGCAAGCGCATCATCGGCGAGCTCATCCTGCGCGAGAACTTCTTCCGCTTCTTCATGCACTGGAACGAAGAGATCCGCAAGATTTTCTGCTACATCATCGTGTTCAAGACGGCGACGTCGAACCGCATGGACCTACCGTGCGCCTCGGACCGCATTCTGCTCGCACACAGTGCATACTTTGACGCCGGTGTCGCCGCCATCGCATCGTCACCCTCACCGTCGTCCTCGACTTCGTTCTCGTCCATGTCGTCCTACTCGTCGTCGTTCTCGCCACCGGCGTCCGTGACGTCGCCGTCCTTCGGGTCCTGGGCCGCGCACTTGAGCGACATCGCGCAGACGATGCTCCGCGTGGGTGGTGGCTTTAGCTTCTCGAACGACTTGGGTCATGACGCTTCTGAGAAGAAAGGCGCGAACGCACTCAAGCGGCTCGTGGCCTGGGATGACAGCGCGCGCCTGCGCAAGAACCGAGTGGGTGCGCCCGACGTGCTCTTCCGCGACTCGCTCGTGAACGAGGAGCTCTCGGTGGACCTCTCGATCGGCAGTAAGCTTGACGCGCTCTTCAAGATGATCGCCGACCAGGTGAACGACCACCGGAGCTACTTCCCCAAGGAGCTCGAGGCCTACGTCGAGCGCGCACTCGCGCAGTACACCACGGTGCTCGGCGAGTACTACGAGAGCGCGTTCGAGAACCTGAACAGCACGCCAAGCGCGCCAACACTCGCGTTCACAATCACGACGCCCGTGTTCACCGACTGAGTGAAAAATAGAGCGCGACGCCATCATGATCTTCGCCATCTCGCGTCCACAGCTCCTCGTGGGCTCACGAAGTAAATTCACAACGTCACATCTATTTATTTTCATCAACATCGTACCCGCGTGTTTGGCTTGCTGCTTTAAAGCGCTGCTGTCTATGAACACGGTGCTTGAATTGCTGCTGTTTACACTTGTGCGTAGAGACTCAGCTGTCGGTACATTTGCTTGGCGCTGTACACGGTCACCGTTGCGCCAGCTTGTATTGATTGTTGACAACGAGGGCACATGACGCACGCACACAAAAACAAGAGCTTGTCAGCACTTTTCTACGACATCATTGAGCCGAGCGTGGCGACACCAAGTGTCTGGGTTGCGTACCGTGGAGCGGCTCGGTGGTGAACATGCGCATTTCGCCGCTTCGCACGCGTTTCCAGTCGCGCTTGCGGCGCTCGAAGAGGTTCTCATGCTCCTTCTTGTCGGCAGTGCGGCCTGTAAACAATAGACACACAAGCAAGCAAACATTATGGCACGCACTTGTGTGCTTGTTTTGCATGCAGACAAGCAAGCGTTGCGTACTCGGGTGGTCCTGCTTGCGTTTGTGCGTTGTCCGGCATGAGTTTTTCTGCGAAGGAAACACGCAACAGGTTAGGCCGACCTGATGATAGAAAATCATGAGCGCAAGTGAGCAATCTGTCGTACCGCAGCGCTCAATTGCAGCTGCTTTCTCCGCATCTCGCGGTCGAGCGCCTGCTCCACGAACGCTTTCAGCCACCACTGTTGACGCACATACACCATCACAGTACATTCACCACATGCTAGGTTAGCAAGACTTTCCATCCTATGCACACAAACGCCACGTAATCCCACGCACCTTTGCGTCCATGTTGCGCAGATCGTACTTCTTGCTCTTGAGGTGGCGCTCGATGAAGTCGTCGTCGCGCAGCTGCTCCTGCTCGCCGCGCTCCATGACGCCGTGCACGAACTCGCGCAGCGGCGCGTAGACACCCCGTTTGAGGTCCGGACACTCGTTCAGCTCCATGAACTCGAACACCTGCGTCTGCAGCACGAGGGGCTGCACCTGCGCCGCGATCTGGCCGTCCACCGTGACCGTGACTGTGTGCGCGCCGGCGTTTTCGAAGTGCAGGTCCTGCACGTAGTAGACGCCGTTGCGAAAGCACGTCTGCACGCGGCTTGAGAAGATCTGCTTGTCCTCGTTCTGGATCTTGACGCACACGGCGCCGATGCTGCGCGACTTGAGCACGCTCGTCTTGCCCTTATTGGTCACGGCCACGTAGAAGCCGAGGTACCGGAAGATGGCGTACCGCAGCGGGATGTGCTCCGGCAGCAGCTCCGACCACTGGTCCGCCACGGGGAAGAGACGGTAGCCGTCTGCGAGCGACTCCTGCAGCCGCAGCTCCACGGGTTTCATGTGCTTCATGCTGCTGGTCTGTGTGGAGTGGTGTCGTGTCAGTAGAGAGAGCGAGACGTCCAGGAGCGAGCCCGGTGCAGCTCGTGTGTGTCAATCGAAAATACAATTTTGTTGTTTGAACAAGCGCGCGAAAAGGACCGCTGATTTCCAAAGCGTACCTATTCCAATTAAACATTTTTTATTCAAGCATAGTAAAGTAATTTATACGTTAACATGTACACTCACCATTCTCAATAGTGCAAAAGAAAATTGCACGTGTGGAATATAAAATGATAAAGGCGACATAGTCAAAGAGGTATCGAAAAGTAAAGGTATTATTTGGCGAGCGCTCACGAAAGAGGAACAACCCGAAGCC